>CM032627.1:78616-253739 GCA_019097785.1 Fraxinus excelsior
ACCTGTATCAAGTGAACATGTAGGTCTCAACATAGACAAATGAAAGAATCACCGACCTCAATCTTTGGCAATTCAGCATCATCTTCATCTTGTAAATCATCTTCGTCACTGAAGTTTCCATTCTCATCCTTCGATTGAGATTTGTTACATTTTCCCAGATGACCCCAGACCTCATCCTTTTTGAATTTCTCATTCATCGCAATGAAATCAAAATCTTCAGTGAATTTTGCCACTGGTGTTCTCTGAGAATGAAGTAGGAGCCAAACTATGGAATCATGTATGGATGAATGATATGAAAGATGAAATTGATCACCAAAAGCTCTGAAGGATAATTGTAAAGGAGAGATATACTAAATAGATGGTAGATATTTTGAATATTTAAAGAACTCTGATATCGTGAATTTTATGAATTTATGTGTACAACAAAAAAGCAAGTCATTACCGCAGGTCCAGGTCCAGGTCCTCTTCCTCTTCCGCCACGCCCTCTGTAATTGTTACGCATCTGATAAGTAGCTCCACTTGGCAACTATAGACAGCAGAAAAATATGTTATTAGCATCTCAGCCACATTTTACAGTTTGTTGAGGAGCCAGAAGTGAACTCACACTGGATTAACAATTTCAATCCCACCCACAGAAAAGGGTAAGAAAACAATAACTAAAGTTCCCACTAAAAATAATTATAATGATTTTCCCTTCAAGGAAAAACATGGGAAAGCACAAGGAGAAGTTTTGAAGTTGATGCTAATAAAAACAGGACACACACATGAGCAATACAGTCCACTTGCTTTTATTTTCTAGCTAACATGAA
Organism: Fraxinus excelsior; assembly: GCA_019097785.1. Taxonomy (NCBI): domain Eukaryota; kingdom Viridiplantae; phylum Streptophyta; class Magnoliopsida; order Lamiales; family Oleaceae; genus Fraxinus; species Fraxinus excelsior. The sequence goes on from CM032627.1 coordinate 79,426, forward strand.
TGTGATCTCAATCAGGAACTAGAATTCATACAAATTAAATTCAGCTACAGCCTGCATATAAGATAATATTTTATGCACTGCGAAAACTAGAAAAATTAGTGTGTTTGGAAGTGCCTTTCAAAAGCCTAAAAGCACTTCCTGGAGGTCAAAAGCTATTTTGTTTAAATTATTGGCTGTTAAGATAAAGTCAAAAAAGTACTATTTAGCTTAACAAAGCTGTTTTAGAGAAGCCCGAATTTTCAGCTTCTCTAGAAAAGCTCTGATTGAGCATTTACAGGAAGTTGTAATTTACATTCAATGAAGCCATTTGTTGATTTTTTAAGATTTACAAAATACACATTAATATACAAAATTAAATAAATATATAAAAGCACATTTATGGTCATACTGCCAAGTCAATTCATCACTTTTTGGATTCACGACCAAACAGTTAAAAGATTTTACTAAAAGCACTGCTACCAAAAGCTCTACTCACAATAGTTGTGCCAAACAGACCTAAATCTTGTAACATTTCATAAAACAATTATAAACGGCTAGGTCTAAACTTTGTGGCTATATATCCATAGATCCTATAACATCTTCAAAATTCAAGATCTAAAAACATTACAATTTACAAGCACTCTTCATCTTAATAGCATTCAATCAAAAAATATAAAAAAAAATCAGGACCTTAAAAAGGCACAAATATGTGCATGTGCGTCTACGTATAAAGAGAGAGGAACACCTTTTGGAATCTTGTGCTTTGGGGTAAAGGTAATATTGGTGGCTGAGTTGCAGTTGCAACTGTAACTGGTTGTAGTGGAGATGGCTTTGGTGACACTTGAACTACTTCCACATCCTTCTGAGCTGTTTGCAAATGTTGAGTTGAAGGAGCCGTAGTTGGTCCAGACAGCAGCAGCTGACCAGGGGTTATAAGTGAAGGGGTGGGTGTTTCTTCAAGAACTGATCTTGATATCCCAGAAACAGATGTTGAAGTCTGAGACATGGTCTGGTGTAGCAAGACTACTGGGCCAGATATTGCACTGGGTTTGCTAGCAACCGAAGGCACTCCAGAATTGTCAGGAATAGATGAAGGCAATGGAGCCAAAGTTGACAAGGTAGAACTCTGTGTTGAAGTAGGGATGGCTGAAATAGGAGCTTTGTTTGGCATTGGATTTGACATTGTCACAGATGCCGGTGACACAGATTGCAGTGGAGCAGTCAAAGACAGAGTTGAAGAAGGTAAAGAAGTAGAGCTTAAACTAACAGAAGCAGTGCTATTAAGAACCAAGGGAGAAGGATATTCTGGCAACTTAGAACCTGGAAAGCTTGATGCTCCTGCTGGTAAAGATGAGTTAAAACCAGAATATGGCATCTGTTGCATGGACGGAGGCATTGACAGTCCAGGAGGAGGCTGAAGTAAGGACTGCTGGGGCAGTTGAGTGAGGCCATTCGGTGTGCCATAGAATCCCTGCCAATACATTGGCATAGCTATCCCACTTCCATTAGCATTTGGTGGAGGAGAAGGCCCCCAAGAGTTCAAGTTCCCTCCCGGTTGATATAAAGGCAGACCATTTTGGAAAGTAGACCCAGGGTGTCCCAACTGTGTAGAATGAGAACCAAGATCTGTCAAAGACCCAGAAACAGCTGCGGGCAAGCTTGTGGATGCAGTTGCTGGAAGAGGATAGTGAGACTGCACACAGAAACCTATAGGTTAATCAAATTAATTCAGCCACCTGCATGTCAGCATTACAACAATCTTTATACTACTTGCCTGAATAATGGCCGGATCACTGTTTATGGGTTGTGTACTTTGAACAGGCGGAGAAGATTTGACCTGTAGATCCTGAGGAGAGCAGAATGGAAGGGAGAATTTGAGGCTAATAGGAATAGATCGAATAAATAAACAATACTGCCTAAACACTATTCAGAAGACAACGGTCAGTAACCATGCTTCCATGTTCCATTAAGACTTAACACTTTAACGGGTGGTTATGAGAAACTTTTCAAACCGAAACAGCCAATTTGTACAAGCATGGAAAAAGTCAGCGTATTATGCTTTTCAATAGAATGCACATTCAGTAATTCGGCAAATTGATGGTCAGCAAGAATATAGAGAAATGAAGAATAAAAGAACAAGAAAAGTAAAAGGAAACATACAATAAAGAATGTAAGTGTTTATCATCCACCCAAAAATCAATAATAATCCCGAGTTGAGGCTCCCACTTCCCATTGAAATGAGACTAAGAGCATCACCAGCTGTATGTTAATTGAAACCAAAAACAGGAAATTTCCCGACATATTATAAAAACCTCAATTTTTCAACAAAAAATAAGCAAGCATAAAGTTGCAATCAGATACCTTGATATCACTTCCTCTAAACAGTATGTACTCATAAATTTTGTCACCAAGAGGGACTTGTGGACCGTCCTTTTTTCGTCCTTCTGTTCCAAATGATCTCACTGCAACAAGATAACTCGACACCAACAGTTAGGTTGCATCTATATTTTAATGTATTAATCAAAGAGACTGCTGATGAAATTTTTTCATCATACGAACAAATTCAAAGATTTTGATGACTAAGCTACCTAAGTTATTGCAAATTACTATACAGCCAACAAGTTTTCAGACCTGCGTAAGTTTCCAGCAATCATCATGCTGTAGGTCATACAATTTAACTTCATTGTATGTTGAATTAAACCACTTGAATTGCTATAATCTCTTCTTATAGGTAAGATAATGCAAGCCCAAGCCCACGTAATTGAAGAAACTGAGCATGGTTTACAAATTAAAATCACAAGTATTTGCCTGTATCATAAATTTTCCACAAGAAAAATTGAACAGTTCAAATTCCTTTATCAAATATCCGTACAGCACTATTTTTCAATTCAATTTAAAAGTTAATTAGTAGCATAAATAATTGTCGGAAGCCACATATCAATTATAAATTTTCCTTATTTTATAGTTTTAAGTTTATAACATAAGAAAAACTGGTAATTAATAATTTTAAAAAATCATATCTTTCCTCAGTTTTCATGGCCAGAAATATATAAAGAGATATTTCCATAAAACAAAATAATCTGAACTGCTCCCGAAAAAACAAAAGAAGAAAAATTTTAAAAATTACTAAAAGTAACAAGAAAACGCTTGTAAAAGTAATAAATTTAGTAAATAAATCAGAATTATACAAAAAACAAATATCATAACTCAAAAACTGATGATAATTCCTATTAGACCATAATAGCCAAAAAAAAAAACTGCAAAAGAATTAAAACAGTGGAGAAACAATCAACCAAGCATGCAAATCAACAGAAAGAGCAACTAAAATTAAAAAAAAAAAATGTAATTATTCAATCAGGATAACAACACAGAAAAATGAAACTCTGGGACAATCAATCAATCAAAAAGTCAACAAAAACTATAAAAACAAAAACAAAATGAAAAAATAAAAATCTTAAAGTGAAAAAAATAACAAATACTAAAAATTTATGAATTTCTTACCGTTACGGAGGCCGATGCTGGATTCTTCAGTGTTGATGTTGTAAAGAATACCTTCGTATCTTATCTCACTCTTCGAAGTCAAGCTTATCAAGCTGCCGATGTACGAGTCCGCCGTTGCTCCGCCGCCAGATCTACTACTAGACGCTGTTGCTGAATTCTCCGCCGCCATTTTGTGATTCTATTCGCTACAATTCCCTGTAATTATATACATACATATACAGAGGAAATTGCAAAAATAGTATCCGCTTTCACGAAGTTATTTGTAAAAAGGTTTTGCTTCGTAAAAATATGGGAAATTTGGCCAGATGACCCAGCTCATCAATGATTTTGAAGAAATGGCCCTTGACCATTAATAAAAATAAAAAAATAAATCAAAATATTTTTATTGATAAAATGACAAAATTATCCTTCAATTATTAATTAAATTCTCTCATTTCATTCCGTCATTTTGCTTCATTTCTTTTTTCCATTTTTTAAATTAAAGTCTTCTTCTTCCTCCTTTTCATCATCTTCAATCCACCAAAAACTTGAAAGATTCGAAATTTCTGAATCAACGTTTTCTTCAACGACAAAATTATTGGCTTTGACATTAATATTGAGAAAAATCAAGAAAAGGAGTAATGAAATCAATTGTAAATGGCTCCGGCGTACTCTTCTTCTGCCGGAAAACCTATCTCCGGCGACACCCATGGTCGCGCACCACCACCAGTGAATAGCACTTACCCAGACGACGAACATCATGACTTAACATCGACCAATAATGCACCAATTCGATCTGCTGTTGCTCAAAAAGGTTCGCGACGTAAAACGACACTACAGTCGTTATCTGCAACGTAAAACGACACTACAGTCGTTTTCTGCTGTAATTTAATTTTTTTCCACAAAATGACCTGTAATAATGGACTTACTAACACTTGAAATTTATGCTCATTACTTAATCAAGAGGAAAAAGAAAACGACACAACTGTCGTTACTGTTTTGAAAACGGCACAAGTGTCGTTCTGGCTCTAAAATGTATTTTGAAGAGCCGCGACCCGTTCGAATCACGATAATCGACAGAAAAGTAATAAAATACCGGAAAAATCAACAGAACGGCACTAGTGCCATTTTCACAACACAAGTGTCGTTCTGCCTTTAAACATGATTTCTTAGGCCCAAGACCCGTCCAAGCAACGATAATCAATACGCAAGGGATAGAGGGGGCAGGCCCCCCTCCCGGGCTCCCGGGGGTTCGGGGGCGGAGCCCCCGTATTTTTTTTAACTAAGAGGATTGAAGACGACGATTTGCGTACCAAAATAAGCAAGTTAGATTGAAAAATCAAAAAGACAATCAGTTTGTCAACTTTTTAAAGTTATGGAGTCCAATACTTGACGTCGTTCCGCTGGAAAAGTAGCAAAATATTAGAGAAATCAACAGAACAACAAAAGTGACGTTACTGCTTTGAGAACGTCTACTAGAACGACAAAACTGTCGTTCTGCATCAAAAATCGATTTTGAAAAATCGCGACCCGTTCGAACCACGATAATGATGAGTTGAACTCATTTAAGTTGCAGGCTGAACATGACACTGACAACATTCAAAATTTATGCTCATTAATTAATCAAGAGGAAAAAAGAAAACGACACAACTGCCGTTACTGTTTTGAAAACGTTACAAGTGTCGTTTCTGGCTCTAAAATGGATTTTGAAGAACCACGACCCCGTCCAAATCACGATAATCGACAAACGGAACTCATTTAAGTTGTAGGCTGAACACTTGTGTCGTTCTGCCTGGAAAGATAAAATTTATCAGTACAAATTTAACGATAATGAGAAAGACACCTGATGAAACATTGAGTTACGAAAAGAAAAGCAAATTGATGAAAACAGAGAGGAAAACGACACTTATGTTGTTACTGATATCAGAACAACACTTGTCAGAACGGCACAAGTGTCGCTATGCTGAGTGAATGTAATTCAATGAGAACGACACTAGTGCCGTTACTGTCCAGAAAACGACACTTGTGTCGTTCTGTCTGGGAAGATAAAATTTATCAGAAAACGACACTTGTGCCGTTACTATCCAATAAATACGATTTTGAAGAGCTGCGACCCATCCTAGCCATGATAATCGATAAATGAAACACATTTAAGTTGCAAGTTGAACACGCCGCTTACAAAATACTTGAGAAATGTCCATTCCTTGTACTTTCAATTGAATCTAGACTAAGACTTGTGCTTTCACCATTTCATACCTTATATTCTATATCAATTCCACCCCTAGTTGCCACACAATCAATATTTTCGTCCTTCTTAAGTTGGGGGGTCCAATCCTTGATGTCCTTGCCTTGAAAAGTAGCAAAATACTGGAAAAATCAACAAAACGACACAAGTGTCGTTCCAAGACACAAGTGTCGTTCTGCCAATAAATATAATTTTGAAGAGCCGCTACCCATCCTAGCCACGATAATCGATAAATGAAACACATTTAAGTTGCAAGTTGAACACGCCGCTTACAAAATACTTGAGATATGCCAATTCCTTGTACTTTCAACCGAATCTAGACTAAGACTTGTGCTTTCACCGTTTCATACCTTATATTCTATATTAATTCCACCGCTAGTTGCCACACAATCAATATTTTTGTCCTTCTTAAGTTGGGGGGTCCAATCATTGATGTCCTTGCCTTGAAAAGTAGCAAAATACTGAAAAAAAAATCAATAAAACGACACAATTGTCGTTCCAAGACACAAGTGTCGTTCTGCCAATAAATATAATTTTGAAGAGCTGCGACCCATCCTAGCCACGATAATCGATAAATGAAACACATTTAATTTGCAAGTTGAACACGCCGCTTACAAAATACTTGAGATATGTCAATTCCTTGTACTTTCAACCGAATCTAGACTAAGACTTGTGCTTTCACCGTTTCATACCTTATATTCTATATCAATTCCACCGCTAGTTGCCACACAATCAATATTTTCGTCCTTCTTAAGTTGGGGGTCCAATGCTTGATGTCCTTGCCTTGAAAAGTAGCAAAATATTGAAAAAATCAATGGAACGACACAAGTGTCGTTCTGTCAATAAATATGATTTTGAATAGCCGCGACCCATCCTAGCCACGATAATCGATAAACGGAACCTATTTAAGTTGCGATCTGAACACGCCGCTTACAAAATTTTTGAGATATGCTCATTACTTATACTTTCAAACGAATCTAGACCAAGACTTGGAATTTTACCGTTTGATACGTTATATTCTATATCATTTCCACCGTTAGTTATACATAATCAACATTTTCGTCTTTATTAGGTTGGGGGTCCAATCCTTGAGGTCGTTTGATTGAAAAGTAGCAAAAAAACTTGAAAAATCAACAGAACGACACACTCTAAACGAGATTTTGAAGAGTCACGACCCGTCCGAGCCATGATAATCGATAATCTGAACTCATTTAAGGTGCGGACTGGACACGCCACTTACAACATTCGGGAGTTATGCTCATTACTTATACTTTCAAACGAATCTAGATCAATACTTGTGATTTTACCGTTTGATACCTCATATTCCATTTCAATTCCACCGTTAGTTGTCACACAATCAACATTTTCATCTTTATGAGATTGGGGGAGTCCAATCATTGATGTCCTTGCCTTGAAAAGTAGTAAAATATTAGAAAAATCAACAGAACGACACAAGTGTCGTTCTGCCACTAAAATCGATTTTGAAGAGCCGCGACCCTTTCGAACCACAATAATCGATAAACTGAACTCATTTAAGTTGAAGGCTCAACACGCCACTTACAAAATATTGAAAAAATCAACAGAACGACACTTGTGTCATTCTGCCTCTAAACAGGATTTTGAAGAGCCACAACCCATCCGAGCCACGATAATCAATAATCTGAACTCATTTAAGGTGCGAATTGAACAGACCACTTACAACATTCGGGAGTTACGCTCATTACTTTATAAACAAGATACAGGAAAACGACACAACTGCCGTTACTGTTCTGAAAACGGCACAAGTGCCGTTCTACCTCTAAATACGAGTACGATGAGCCACGACCTGTCCCAACCACGAGAATCGATAAGATGAACTCATTTAAGCTGTAGGTTGGACACACTGATTACGACGTTTTCGAGATTTGTGCATTACTTAATATAGGAAAAAGGAAAACGACTCAACTGTCGTTACTGTTTTGAAAACGACACAAGTGTCGTTGCTGTTTTTGAAAACGAAATGTTAGTTGAAACATAAAGAATATCCACATTTTCTTTAGTATTTCCTACGTAAATCCATGTCCATTTGCCTTCTTCAATCTTTTTAAACTCAACAAAATAGCATACTTGTACTCATATCATTTCTACAAAATCCATAGCTGCAAATACAAGAAAAAAGTTAAATAGTTTACTCAAACATATATCAAAGTAATATGAAAATAGCTTTCATATTTAAATTATTAAAGTAGCGACATTGTATTATCAAGAACACACATCATAACATATATTGTTTCTATTTTCATTTTATATGGACGATAATGACTGTAGTGTCGTTCTACACTACGTAAAACGACTGGACTGTCGTTCTGTTCTGCAATTCGTCCAATAGTTGCGGACAATACAGAAATACAACCAACTGTGAAGAAAAATCAGCTAAAATATCATTTCATATTATATTCAACAATAAAATGATGATCAATGTACATGAAATTTACAAAAATACCTTTCTTTTTTCTTCAAATATTTAGAGAGTTTAATAGAGATAATATAGAAACCAAAATTTTATTCAAATACTCAAAATGTAGGAAAATATAGATGAGTAATATAATAAATAACAAGATTTTGTGGAGAGGGGAGGGGGGAAGCAAGCACAGGAGCAGGAGACGGAGAGCTTGGAGAAGAATTGGGGAAATTAATTGGATGTAAAGGATATTTATGTCTTTTCATGATAGGGTTATTTTAGGTATTTTATACCCTTTATTTATTGGTTTTTTTAACTGAGGCTATATTACAAATAAACATTGGAAAAAGTCTTTTTATCCAACAACATTGATTGACCGGGTGTTTTAACAAAGAATCCCTAAAAATAATGGTTGCGCAATCAAATGTGTAATTAAAGGTGAAAATGTAAAAAAAAAAAAAAAAAAAGTAGAAACTTTTTCGCTATAATAGTGAAATGTATGAACATTATCAATTTTTTTTTAATTTAAACAGAATGACATATTCGTCATTTCACAATTTTTAATTGAGAAAATAGATGAAAATGACATTTTGCGCAATGAAATGGGAAATAAGGGTGAAAATGGCAAAAAATTAAAGATAAGGACGTTTTCCACAATAGTAGTGAAAGGTGGAGACGTTATGTGCTAATTACCTCAAATTTAGTTAGAAAACTAACCATTCAGATGCGCAATCCTCACAAATGGCACACAAATCCCCTGCTGCATTAACCTACATTGGATAACATGAAGATATTGAAAAAAGTTCCCTTTAAAAACTCAAAAACACTAATTCAGGCATCAATCAGTAAAGCAACGAATGAACATGGCACTAAATTGAGCACATGACATGGGGCCTAAACCAATGCTTGCAAGAACTTGACCAAAATGCAGCAATGAGACGACGCTGCAAGTGCAACAACAAAATGAAACTGCTGGGACTGCCAAGAGCTCATTGGCAAGGATAACAGGTATTGCATATACCATTTTCTGGTCTACAAATTAAAAAGGAAATTTTTCTCTAAACCTTCTTAAACAACTCAAAGACAAATTTAGCACACAAAAACACTGAGCAGAGTTGGGGTGACTAGATCACCTGTTCAGATGTTGCATAAGCTCCATAATGGATATCTTTACATGATAATGCTTTCAAGGCGGTAAAGAAAGATTGAACCTAAAAATACAAACCAGAGAAATGCAAAACTTCAAGGTCTTGCATACAAAATAGCAAATTCCAAAAATAAGAACAAAAATAATTTGACATGTAATAACTATACAAAAGAGTGGATAAAAAAAAAGGATTGCAAAGCAGAACCATGTACAGAGGACACTCTAATGACTAACATAAGTTATTACCTTCTCAACAATCGATGTGAGTTTGAAAGTCAAGTATAACCCCGTCATCAGTGATGAGAAAAGGCTTCCATATTCTTTATTCAGAAAGAAACAATACCATACAGGAGCTGGCAGCAAAGCACGGTAAAGCAGCAGTAGGTACTCAACCAAAGTCAGCATTTGACCCTGTTAATTACAAATCTCTTTATCAGATGACAATCTTAAAGAGCACTAAACAGCATAATTTACCAAAATCTTTAGCATAGTTATTAGTGGTATGGAAACATACCTGCCTACGGTAGTTTCGGCCTCTGCTGTTCTTGTAATACAACAATAGAAAGCACTTGAAGATCATTGTAGCGTGACGGACCAGCGTATCTGGGGAAAGAATCAGATACAATAAATTAGTTGAAACTGCAAGCAAATGACTCTATGCAAAAGAAGAAAAATTACAATGACTAAATCGCATCAACACACACCGTTCAACATGATAATGAATATACCATGCCAGAAAGGTGGTATAGCCTTTGGTGGAAGCATCATCAATGGATATAGAAGATCAGCACTCCAGTACCACCAGTAAAACCCAACCACATGAACCGCAAAGAGAATAACAATGCCAATGAGAACAGATATTTTCCTCTCACCCTGCAGAAATTTAAACGACTTCTAGCTTAACACTAAATTTTATGACAATACAGACCAAAGGAGGGCTTCAGATTTCTGGTTCAGCTAATCACTCCTAAAAGAGGATGCAGATATATAGGGGTATCTAACGGTACCTTAAGTGCTGTCTGTTTCCGTAAAAAATCATTTGACTTGAACATTACAGCAGAAATCCAAGTGGTAACAACGAAACCTGCAAATGTCGCAATAAATCAAATATAAATTCTGAACATAATAATATTATAAAAGTCCATCGTCAACCTCAAAATTTGAAAATGAAAGGATATGAATCCACAACCCCAATAAATTGACAAAACGGAGAGCAAAGTGCTACCTAAAAATCTAGGAAAAGCAAAACAACATTTTCACTTGGCTTGGTGGTTGTTTGGAAGCCATGTTAAACAGAAAATCTAGGATAGATATTATAATGATAGTAAAACCATGCAAGAAATATGAAGCACAAGGGGAGCTTCCTCCTCAACAAACAAAATTAAAACACTTCATCTTCTTTCCCCCGTGTTTGAAGCTCACAAATCTGACAATGCATCCATTTGCTCTGTTCGGATAAGAAATTCAAATGCCAAAGGGAAACAAAAAGGAAAAAAAATTAAACACATGTTTGGCACACATTAAAATTTTCATTCTCATTCTTCTACTCATTTTCAACCACACATTCTTTAATAAAATAATGTTTTTCATCACATCAATAATTTTTACTTATTTTTCAACCACACATTCTCCAGCAATCTACTATTCCAGAATACATTCTTCCAAAATAATATGCCTCAAACACACCCTAAAAATTAAAAATAAAATTCTCTAGCTATCTATGTTGTTGTACAACATGCCAACTGCCTGTAACTTTTAGAAGTGTGGATGGGAGTAAAATAATGTTAAGGCCATGCCTTCTCATATGTGCACAAGTGCTATCCCTTGATAATTAGGTAGTTGGGCAAGAACTACTTTTATTTCCTTAAATCTTTATTTCAAAATATAAAGATGAAATGGATTACATAATCATGTGACTAAGCTTTTTCAGCCATTTAATTCCTATGTAGCCAACTCTACATGATTATCAATTTATCCGCAGTTATTCACTCTAAATTACAAATATGTATGAAGTGGTTGCCCGTAGCAGAACCTAAAGAATAATAGTAGATTCCCCCACATGTACTACATACAGAAGGATAGTATACAGTGATAATACTTAATGGTCTCTGACTTTTACAGGATATTTTAGTCAGGATCAGGAGAGAAAGGAACCTTGCAAGTGCTGACGAATGAAAACAACCAACAGAAGCAATGTGAAAGGAAGGACCTGCTCGATCCACCGAGCAGCCTGCTGTATATCGTATCTCTGGTAAGAAGAAGAATCCCTGCTATTACCCTCAACTCCCTCAGCAGCCTCTGGATCACCACTTGCATTCAAAGATGACGAGACTCCTACGGCCTCGCGATCATCCCTCAAATCCAATTGACTCTCCAATGCGGACGCCACTAAAACCACGGAGCTGGAATTTAAAATCGGCTGCACAAAGGCTTCATTTTGCCCACTCAGCTGGCTAACTGTCAGTGATGAAGGCGACACATTCCCCACCCTATCATGTTCAAGTTCACCAGCACCTATTATTCTAATGGAAACGTCCCCTGCACCACCACCCACGTTATCTGCTGGGGACTCTGCAGTCTTCAAATCGCAGCCGCATGTGGTCTCCATAACCAACAGAGCCCCCGGTGTTCAATAAAGCATCGGGTTCTGACTGAATGGATCTGGTCCTGATAATACCAGTGTATTCCAACAATGTAGACAGCGGCAATCGTAGAATACTAGAAGCAGTTAAATTCATTCCGTGTCTTCTAGAATGAGAACTGGTCATGGAAGAAACACCTCTATAAGAATCCGAATTTCCACCGGACGCTTCCATTTGAGTCGATGCCCAAACCCTAAACCTAAACCTAATCAAGAATCACATTCAGAAGGGTCAAATTATATACAACCGGAATAAACAACGCATAATCAACAGAATTTATATGGATAGACATGTAATATGGGGAGAAAAATAAGAGAAATGATAAAATGAAAATATATCAGAAAAGATGAAGGGATCGTGAAAGAACGAAATTATACCTTGGAGTTCGAAACTCCGTGGATGATCCTTGCGACTCAAATAAAGGAAAGATGATTCATTGAGACAGAAAACCCCAAAAATAACGTAAAACAAAATGGGTGATGAAAAGGAGGAAAAAGAATAATCCAAATAATCACAGAAAATGAGGGTTGGAATGAGGTGGAGCCACCAGTATTATTGTTGCACCGAGGCAGAAATTAGAAGCGGATGAGAGTGGATCAATTGCCGTCTCGCTTTGTGCTTCTCTCTTCTCCTCCTCTGTTAGGTCCCTTAGCTTGGCATTTGAAGAGCGCGAGAAAAAGAGAGAGCAATAGAAATTTTACATCTCGTGTTGAATTGAATAAAATACTATAAGTCCTCGTGTAATAATAGTGGCGCAGATGAAAGGTGTGAACGGGCGAACCTCCGCCCGTCTTGTTTAGACTCGATAACGTGAATCCACCTCCACACCTCTTTGCGGTGTCGGTGTGGAGTTACCGGCTACAAATGTGTATTCGGCTAAGCTTATTTTTCTCAAATTTTTGACATTGTTTACCACAAAATTTAACCACTACTTTGTCTGCTCGTGAGTCGTGAATCAACTCCATACCAGGACACTTCAGAGTGCAAGATCGTTGCATCGAGGGATGGTTATAAGGGACGGAAGCAGAATTCTAAAATTAGAAGGCACAATCCAACTTGTAAAAAAGTTGAGAGAAATTTTACAATATAAAATTTACGTCCAAAAAAATCATACTCCATGTAATTTTGTATCTAAAAATTTACATAGAATATGATTTTTTGGGATGTAAAATTTTCTAATAATAAATTTGTATCCCAAAAATAATAAATATTAATAAAATAATTGATTTTTTTTTTAAATGCAAGTTAGACGTCTTTTTTAGGACTCACGTTTAACGTGTTTTTAACTATTTTTTATATCTGTTTGGACTATTCGATATGTTCATAATATAGTTCTTAAAATAAGTTTCGAAATGACATAAATAATTTGTAGATTCGGTTAGCATACGAGTGTCGAAGAATTTTTAAAATTAGTATATTATTGAAATTCAATTTTTTTTTTTGATTTTGCTCTCATTTAGTGAAGATTAAAATTACATTTTTAGTAAATTTTAATAAAAGTTAAAACAATTATGAATGCAACCCCTGAGCACGCCTTTTGATGTATAATGTTGCTAGTTGACCAGCAATTGATCATTTTACTGAAGTAAGATTAGGGGTGTCTAAAAGTCTCGAACCAAATCGGACCGAACCGAGCGGTTCTCCGTAAGTTAAATATCTGAACGGATACCCGAATCGAGAACCGATGGGTATGGATCGGATTTCGGGTCTAGGCCAAAAATCGAATAACCGAAACTAAATTATTTTTTTTATTGAATTAATTAAATTATTTTATTTTTTTCTAAATTAATTAAATAAATCAGATCATTTCATAAATTTAAGCCTTGGGCCTCAATTTTTTAATATGGATCACCGACATTTTAATATTAATATCTATTTTTTGGTATTTGTATGCATTAAATTAATGTTATTCGACAGCTAATTATTTATACATTTTTTAATTAAGCTACGTTAATTTGTAAAAGTTACGAATGAAATGTCATTAGTTATATTTATGTAGTGTTGTTGTAAATGTTAAAAAATTTAATTATGGTATGGAATCGAACCGAACCGAACCGAACCCGAACGGTTCCATAATTATATTTGGACCCAACGGGTCCATTTATTAAATACCCGAAAATTTTGGAACCGAACCGACCCACGAACAACTCTGAGTAAGATAATAATAAATGAAAATTTCGTTTATACACATTGCACTTTTACTCGAAATGGACTTATGAGGAGGTGTCAACTTACTTTTTTTTGTATGGTCCAATCAAAGCATTCGTCTCTCTCTTTAGCATGTCATTACAAGTGACTGCTTGATAGGATGCCCTAACACACACTATAGGGGAAAAAACCTCTATATGTGGTGCATATCCATAGACCATATCTATCGTGATATGATATCTTTAGCTTTTTGCACTATGATGGTTAAGTTAACGACTGAATGAGAAAAAAAAATGAGTGCAAAAGAAGGTGAAGGGGGTTTGGCTAGGGGTTAGAAAGATATTACCTTGATTGTGAATGAAAGCATCTATATATAGAAAAGAAACGAAAATAGGGCAAACGGGGCTAATGGGCCGAGCCCAAGTTCAATCCAATTGAATAATCGATACTAAGTCGGCTAATGTGGGACCCCCTTCATCATGTGCATGCCACATAATTTATAGATATAACAATAGTCTCCCAAGTTTGAATCGTATATGTATCTGTAGGTCAGACTTGATATATAAGTCGTCAAGTATGCGAGATATTACAAATTTCTTCAAAACTATAAGCAACTCCAATAAGTGAGGGCTTACAAACTACCTCAAAAATATGCATCGACCCCAAATAAGCGAGAACTTACAAATTGCCTCGAGAATATAAAATGCTATGATTTATCGAAATTTCAGTAGTATCTCCTATGTAATATAAATTAAACGAACCAAAAATGCAATAAAATATATCCACTACATAAATACAAAATAAATTGGGACCCCTCATGTGCTCATGACTTTAAAGTAAATAATGACAAATCAAATTTCTCCAAGATATAATATGCAGAGAACTTATCATGTATCATAGTAGATCATATGATTGCACAACTTAGTGCAACAATATTGCTATTGTAAAGCAAGTTACATGTTGTTGATAATAAAATTATAATGTAAATAACATAGCATGAATACTGACAGTAGTGAAAATAGTGTTATGACATGCTAGCAATGATGTGTCATATGTACTTAGCAACAATAATGGAATGCATATGCTACAGTAATAATGTAATGATATTAAGATACAAGTATTTTAATAGTCCCCTAAGTCTAAGCATGGATATTCATGTAATGCATGGACTTTTAGATAGAGGAGAGGCTCTGAATATAAGCAGCTTGTGATGAAGCTAAAGCTGATTCAAAGATAAGACTCTGAATATAAGTAGATGCAATAAAAATTGATGTAGAGACGAGGCTTTGAATGTAAGAAGTTGTGATAAGTTAATGCAGAGACAATGCTCTAAATATAAACAACTATGATAAGTTGATGGATGGACAATGCTTCGAATGTATAAGCAGTTGTGATAACCTGATGTAGAGGCGATACTATGAATGTAGGGAACTGTGATAAGCTGAGGCAAAGGTGATGCTTTGAATATAAGTAGTAGTGATAAGCTGAGACAAAGGCAAGACTCTTAATATAAGCAACTGTGATAAGCTCCTACTATTGAATTCGAGTCTTCATAAATATTATTGCAAAGTTGATTAATTGGAGGCAAAAATATCGCTGCCAAAAGACTTGCAATTGACGTTCAATAAAAATCGAGATGAAAGCTGAGCATTCACGTCAGGACAAGAATTTCAACACTCAAACATCAAAAATATTAGACTTAGATGAATCGAAATTATATGTAAAGGTAAAATACTTTAATCCTTAGTAATGAATCTTTAAAAGCTCAAAGAATGAATTTTTATGCACGAAAAGAATTATTTCATAAAAACGCTTACATAAAAATTGTTTATCAAAAGGTAATAATTTCAACTTGATATTCAAACTTTTTACAATGGTACTTACATTGAAAAATTAAGTGAAAACATCCTTCAAAAACTTACATTGTCAAAACAATCAAGAAAGAAAAATCCAGGAAATTTATGCTCAAACGGACGTCTGGTTCGCCCAACTATCGATTTTTTAACCGTTCTGAATTCTGACGCACAACGGCTAGTTTGATTGTCCAATTCAATATGCGAACAACTAGATGAATCGTCTGGTAAATTACAATTTTTTGCGTTTTGACTGCTATAAATATAATTTCACTTTGAATTCAAAACAACGCTTTTGAGAGCATTAAAGTGATATATTCCGGAACTAAACTATATTGATTACACATCTTATTTATCTTTTTCAAATCATTTACTTTGAAAAACCTTTTATTAAATCAAATTTTGAAAATTACTATTCTCATCAAAAAATTTCTTACCTAAAACTTGAACTTCATGTTGACCTATGGTTGATTTAATCCTCAATGTTTTGATCATAACAAACAAGAGTAATATTATTTCTAACAATTGATTTTGAGTGATAATATTTCAATGCTAAAATCAACATATCATAAATCGGACTCGAAATGAAGATCAAAGTAAAAACTAAGCATTCAAGTCAAATCATTCGAGACGAAAGCTTAAAAAATCAAAATCAAGACTATTAAATCGGGTTCATGAAGAAGGTCAAGATCGAAGTCAAACATTAAACTCAAACGTAAAGAAAGATCAAGAACAAGATCAATATCAAGAGTTTAAGAGCCGACATGAAATAAATTTCGAAGCAAGATCAAAGACCAGACTTTCGAGATCATGTGTAAAGGTATAACACTTTGATCTTCAGTAATGAATTACAATAGCTCGTCATTTTGTGCATGAAGAGTTAATTTCATATTATTTGTATAAAATATTTTTGATCAAAAATAAAATTGGTATTTCAAAGTGATACTTAAACTTATATCATATCTTTAAAAAAGTCAACGGTCAACCAGACGTCACCAACGGTCCAAAATATGACCGTTCTGATTTTCGATTTTTCCTGTACAAACGGTTATATTGGTCATCCGAAAATTAGCGATCGACCGGACTCGTCATCCAATTTGGCAAAATGCTGTCTTGAGAAATATATTTGAAAAATCATCTTTGAGCTTACATTTTCACATTCATTTTATTTATTTCTTCATAACAAAAACTTTAATGGTTAAATCAAGATTCTTGAATTATTTCTCTTATCAAATTTGTTCATTTCTCTTTGTACTTAATTTATCTATATCAATTTTAAAAGAGATTTATTTTTTAAGAAAATATTTGCAATTACATTACATAAACTGTTTCTACATTTTCATATTGAAACTTTGATTGAATCAAACTTGTAAATATCATATTTATCAAAGTTTCCAATTTCTCTCTTATTACTTAATTTATCACAAATTATTCATTGAAAGATATATATATATATAAGAAGATTTTTGCATTTACATTGTATAAACATTTTTTTCTTCTTCATATTGAAACTTTGATTGATTGTCTAAACTTGTAAAATCATCACATTCATCAAATTTGTTTATTTCTCTCTTAATAATTAATTTATTACAATTATTCATTAAAAAAGAGATATTTCTTGAAAAGATTATTGAACCTATATTATATTTATCTCTTTATCTTCTCATTGAAAACTTTGATTGATTGAATCTAATTTTTTACTATCATAATCATCAAAAATTTTCACTTAACAGTTGAACTATCATTTATTACTATTTATTGAAGTGCTAGCCTCTCTTAGTACTTCATTTGTTTGTATTATTTATCAAGAAAGGAATTTCATTGTAAAGTCACTTTGATAAAGTGTGGGTTGTGTTAAAGTCACTTAAAGATCAACATTGTATAAGGATCGGTGTTCCTTGTTGTAAGTCACCGTGTGGGTTGTGTTGAGGCCCCATAAAACTCAATAGTGTAGGTCATGTTGATGTCCCGTAAAGTTCAACATTGTATAAAGATCGGTGCTCCTTAATTGTGAGATAACGGAAGCGTTGTAAAGGGTTGGATTGCATCATAAGTCAATCAACATAGTGAAAAGGCCTTGCTCGTGCTAGAGAGTTTGGTAATGGAGGACGTAGATAATTGGTTTGGATCGAACCTCCACAATTATATTGTTTGTATCTTCTATCCATTTTACTTACCGTCTCTATATTGCTCAAATTGTCGTGCTTAATTATCTTTATATTTGTGCATATTTGTTGAATTGTTATAGTTGTTAATATATTGTCTAAGAATTGAATTTATTTTAGAAAGGTTTTAAAAACTAATTCACGTCCCCCCTCTTCGTTAGTTATTCTTAGTCTTTCACTTCATTCATTGTTATTTATTAAAGTGTTAGTCCATTTCTCTCTTTGTACTTAATTTTGATCATATCATTTATTAAGAGAGAAGGTCCAAATTGTCAAATCAATTTTATTTAAATTTGTGAGTCATAATGAGTTCCATAAAACTCAATATTGTATAAGGATCGGTGTTTATTATCTGTAAATCATTGGAAGCATTGTATAGGGTTGGATTGCACCATAAGTCAATCAATATAGTGAAAACTCATTGCTCGAGCCAGAGAGCTTAGTAACAGAAGATATAGACCATTGTTGTAGACCGAAGCTCCACAATTATATCATTTGCATCATCTCTCCCTTTTACATATCGATTTTATATTTGCGCTTATTATTTGAATTAATCTATTTAGTCTTTACTTACTTGAATTTATTTTAATTCTTTGAAAAAGTTTTAAAACGCAGTTAACCCCCCCCTCTCCCCCAACCCTAGTTATTCTTGAATTTTCAATTGGTATCCGAGCAAAGTGTTTATTTTTAAAGAAAATTTACATTTTTGAGTAATGGCCAACCACAATATTCAAAATCTTGATGGGCATTCTACAAATCGTTCCCCTTTCTTGATGACACAAATTATATAATTATTGGAAAGGTAGAATGATGATTTACATTCAATCAATAGATTATAATATTTGGGAAGTTATTAAATATGATTCATATGTGCCTACTATATTTGATGTCAAACTCAATCAAACCATCCCAAAACCTAGAGATGAGTATAACAAAGATGATAAAAGAAAATTATCATTGAATGCTAAAGCAAAAAATCTATTTTATTATGTTAGGAATAAAATTAATCATATTAACACGTGTGATTTCTCATATGATATTTGGCATGTATTAGAAATTACTCATGTTGGCACTAGTAAAGTAAAGGAAAACAAGATTAATCTCTTGGTCAAAGAATTTAATTTTTTTCCATGAAACGATATGAATCTATTGTTGAAATGATTATTCGCTTTACCGATATTATTTATGGTCTTAAAGGCTTTAATCACAAATTTACTAATGGCGAGCCGTAAGTAAAAGGCTTAGGTCACTATTGTAAGATTGGAGCTCATTGAGGATGTATATAGAAAATACCAAAGATATCATCTCCTATCCATTGGAAGAACTTTATGGAATATTGATGACATATGAGCTCAACGTCGAAACTAAGGAGAAAATAAGGAAAAGCAAATAAGAATCAAATGAGCCTCCTAAGCGCCAAATCGATCTTAAATCGACAATTGAAGAGGGAACTACAAATGAAAATATAAGTGATGAAGAGCTCGATAATCTAATCCTTCTTGTCAAAAATAGAAAGGTTCTTGAAATAATTGGAGATTGCAAAAGATAGAAGAAAATTGTGAAGAAAGAAACAAGAAAATCATTTGTTTTGATTGTGATAAACTCGGTCACAAAAGAACCAAGTGTCTAAATAAGAAGAGGAATATCAAGAAAAATGCACTTTAAGCAACATGGTATGAAAGTGACGATGATGATCGCGATGAAAATGATAATCAAGGAGAAATTGCCAATATGTGTTCATGGCAATCGAAGATAAGGTAAACTCTATTGAAAAATACTCATATGAAGATTTATTTATCTCCTATAATGAAATTCTTGAGGAATTTGAAAATCTCTCTCTAAATCACTCCATTCTTAAAAAGTAACACTACTTGTTGAAAAATGAAATGAAGAAAATTTTAGAATTTCTAAAGGAAAATGTTGATTATGACTTATTGATTAAAGAAGATTCTTCTTTGAAAGAAAATATTGGAGATTTAACTAGATTATTTGTAAATTTACCGAAAGTAAGAAGAATTTTGATTTAATACTTGGCGGTCAAAAGTGTGTTTTTTTTATAAATGAGGAAATGAATATAGACCATTTTTTGAAACAAAAAGCTTTCAAAAATCCATTTTTCAGAACTTCAAACACCTCCCTTCAAAAACTAGCTTTCACAACAAAGATAGACATATTGCTTATAATTTTCTAATCAAAAAGATGCTACACTTAGAAAGAAAGAATAAGTGGATTCAAGAATCCACTAAAACTAACTATCAAATACCCAAAATTGTATGGGTACCAAAGATAAAAAAAATTAAACTATTTTTTGTAGATATCAAGGAAGATGAAGAGCAAATGATCTTGGATAGTGTATGCTCAAGACACATGAGCAAAGATAGAATGTTACTATCGAATTTCAAAAAGAATGATGGAGGTCACATCACATTTAGAGATAATGCAAAATGAAAAATTATTGGAATTTGAAACATTGTTAATCATTCTTCTCCTTCTATTGAAAATGTTTTATTGGTAGATAATATCAAACATAATTTGCCTAGTATTAGTAAAATATGTGACAAAGGTTATCGTATTAAATTTGATTTTTCTAAATGTCTTATTAAAGATGTTACATCAAAAGAAATGATGCTTCTAGGAAGCCGAACCAAATATATTTATATCATAAATATCAAATTTAAAAGTAATGAAAAATGTTTATCAAGTTTGAAGAAGGATAATTGGTTGTGACATAGGAGAATAGGTCATGTTAGCATGGATCTTCTTTAAAAGATGTCCAAAAATTGCTTTGTCAAAGATTTGCCAAATTTAAAGTTTGACAAAGATAAAATTTGTGATGCTTGTCAATTTGGTAAAAAAGTGAAAAGCTCTTTTAAAATTAAACTATACTTTTCGACTATAAAACCACTTCAACTACTCCACATAGATCTTTTTTGACCTTCTAGAACCACTAGATTGGGTGGTAAAAATTATGCATTTGTCATTGTTGATTACTTCTCTAGATTCATTTGGGTTTTATTTATAAATCTTAAAGATGAAGCTGTAAATACATTCAAACATTTTTGCAAAAATGTTTGAAATAAAAAATGATATTCAATTATAATTATTAGAAGTGACCATGGTGGAGAGTTTGATAATGTCGCTTTTGATAATTTTTGCAATGAAAATGAATGTAAACATAATTTCTCAGCTCCTATAACTCCTTAACAAAATGGTGTAGTAGAAAGGAAGAATCGAACATTGCAAAAAAAAATGGCTAAGACCATGCTAAATGAAAATAACATGCCAAAATACTTTTGGGTCGAAGCTATTAACACCACTTACTGTATTGTTAATAGAGTTTTAGTTAGTCGAAAGAAAACTAAAGCCCCATATGAGTTTTGGAATAATAGAATTCCAAATATTGGTTATTTCAAAGTTTTTTGTTGCAAATTCTTTATTTTAAAAACAAAAGAAAATTTTGAATTCTTTGATTCAAAATCCGATATTGAAATCTTTCTATGATATTCATCTACAAGCAAAGTTTAGAGTCTTTAACAAAAAAAACTATAGTAGTTGAAGAATTCATGCATGTCACTTTCGATGAAACTAACCCTCTTGATTGTGATAAATGTATTGCTAATGATATATGATTGGAAATTCCTTTCGAACAAATGATTATTCAAGACCAAAACAAGGAAGATCCAAAAGATGAAAACAATGAGGAAGCATACTTTCGACAGAGTGAAGTAGAACTCACAAAAGTACAAAATTATCATTCTCTACTTAAAGGATGGAGGTTCGTTAATTCTTATCCAAAAGAATTAATTATTGGTGATCCATTCAAAGGTATTACTACTAGAGCTTCTAATAGAAATCATCTAAATAGTTGTGCTTTAATTTCGCAAATTGAACAAAAAAAATTCAAGGAATCAGAGTTTGATGAATTCTGGACTGTGTTTAAATTTAGAAAAACTCATTACGGTTTAAAACAAGCTCCTAGAGCTTAATATAAAAGATTGAGGAAATTTCTATTTTCAAATGGTTTTTCAATTGGAAAAATGGGTACTACTCTTCTCTCAAAACTCAAAAGAATGATATAATTGTTGTTCAAATTTATGTTAATGTTATTATATTTAGTACAACTAATATCTATCTTTGTAAAAGATTTTCAAAATGTATGAGCATAGAATTTGAAATGAGTATGATGGGAGAACTCAAATTCTTCCTTGATATCCAAATTAAGCAAACTAGTGATAAAATATTCATAAATCAAAATAAGTATATATTCGATAAGCTCAAGAGGTTTGAAATGGGTAGCTTGAAGCTAATGAACACTCATATGAGTACATCCATAAAATTAGAAAAAGATGATCAAGGTACTTCCGTCAATGTAACAAAATATCGAGGTAGATCCGATCCCTTCTTTACTTAACCGTAAGTAGACCCAATATTGTGTTTACTGTGTGTTTATGTGCTTAATTTCAATCAAATCTTAAAGAATCACATCTTAGTGCAGTAAAAAGTATTTTTAGATATCTTAGTGGAACTAGAACCTTATGACTTTGGCATCTAATGAGCATTCACATTGATCTACTTAGTTATTCGGATGTTTATTGGGTCGATTGCACTATTGATCGCAAAGGCATTAGCGGAACATGTCATTTTCTAGGCTTTACACTTATGTCATGGTTTATTAAGAAATAAAACTATGTTGCATTATCTACTGCCGAAATTGAATATATCTCGACCGCTAGTTGTTGTGCACAATTATTATGGATGAATCAAACTCTTAGTGATTATCACTTGTCATTTGAACATAAACCTGTCGTGTGTGATAACACCGGTGCCATAAACTTGTCTAAAAATTCTATTTTGTACTCTCAAACAAAGCATAGTGAAATTAGATATTATTTTCTAAAAGATCATATACGAAAATGATATATTGAATTAGAATTTATGAACACTGGAAATCAATTGGCCGATATCTTCACTAAATCTCTAGCCCTTGATTGACTCTTACATATTCAAAGGGGTTTAGGCATTATTAACGCATTCGAATGGCATTACTAAGTTGAATTCATACTATGTGTTCATACATGTTTAGTTCTATATGACATTATTTATTTTGTATTTGATCCCCAAAAATGGGGCATCTAGATGAGCCAGACAGATTGTCCGGACACCTTGTTCGGTTTGACAGAAGTTTTTGCCTAAATCAAGCTCTATCGATCAGGACATCCGGTTAGCGAGCCAGATGTCCAGTTCAACGCAATTTTAGAATTTTAAATCGTGTAACTGGCTTTTTCTTTGCCATTTTCTTCCATTTCTTTCTCACCTCTCTCCCAAAATCCTCTCTTCGTTCATTTCCTCGCTCCAAATCATCAATTCCTTCTCAAATTCAAAAACCCAACACTTCCACACTCTACATTCATAAAAAATTCAAACTCTCATCCACTACAAATTCAAAATCCCCAAAATCTGAAACCCTAGACCCATTCTTTTTCTTCTTCATTTCTCCTCTACTTCATCAATTTATTTGCTATAATGGGGTCCAAAAGAGTATGAAAATGACTCAAGAGTACCATGCGATGATCTCTTCCACCTTCATTTGACGAATAATTTGACATGGAACCCGAGGTGTCGGTCAACTCTTTTGAAAAATCTCCAATTTTAAAAGGTGAAAATGTTGATTTTGTCAGTTTTACTATTGAAGCACATGCATTTCACATAGAGGAATATTTTGAAAATATGGGTTGGGTGTCTGTTGCTACATTAGAGGAAAATACATATTCATATCTCATGAAAGAATGTTACAAAAACATGGTCATTGATCCTCGTTCAAAAGAGATTTCTTATTTACTTAAAAATATTCGTATTACCATCAACAAAGCTCTCATGCCTCATAGTTTCGAGCTTGAATTGTGTGAAACTCAAAATTTTCATCATAAAACTCATCCTGTTTTGAAAGGATATAATCCTAACGAGGTGTGTCGTTGAGTCGAGAAATTGGTTAGGGACCTTACTGCTACAAAAAAGCGAAAAATGATTTAAGCTCATTTGTCGTGAGCATCGGTATTACTCCAAGACCAATAGGCAGAGTATGAGACATGCATTAACCAAGTCAACAGCTTCAATAGAAAGGTCCACACTTGGAAGAAGAATATAACAAACTCCAGACAAAACTAGATTTAGTTGAGGAGGAAAAATCAAAATACAAGAACATATGCCGAAATGTTGAGGAATACGCTAATGCATGAGCTGTTCTTTTAGCCGATATCAGAAGATTCGCCTCAGATTTGATGGAGACTCTATTAGATAACATAGCCTATTTTGAACGAATAGACTACAAAATTACCAAGCTGAACAAGGAGCTCCAAACGACTAAAATTGATTTTTTAAAAAAAACATAAAAAATGGTACACGAGTACGTGATGAATTGACCTCACTCCGCTAAAAATTAGAAGGTAGCGATGCTAGACATTTTAGTTGTTGAAAGAAAAACTTATAAAGTTAAACTTTTTGAAGAACCCGTGCAAAAAGGGGGAAACAGAGTTCTCGATATTATCAAGAAATTTCATCCTAAATAAAACATAGATTTTTTAGAGGTTCGTGAAGAGGATGTCAATGACACTTAGTCTTCAAAAGTTTCTCTGTTAGTTTTTAGGGCTTCATATTTTTTCCCCATTTCGTTGAGTTTTTACAACCTATGGATTTTGATATTATTCATCTATGTAAGGTTGTTACTATAGCTGACGCTCATTACTTTATTGGCAAATAGAGTCTCGCCTTTAAGCACAATTCCTTTGTCGGAAATAGTCTCGCTTTCAAAGATCAAAAAATTGGTGGATTAACCTCGTCGTTAATCTGAGTTTCATTATAGGCGGAAAGATTCTTGCTCGCCTTTCGACTATTCATTCACAGAGTTGCTTCAACCATGTTCTAGGCCAGCTTTGGTTTCACAAATTTCTCATTCATGCTTTCTCTAGTACTTACAAAACTATCTTTACAGTTGGCTCATCACTTATCTCAATGGCTAGTGTAATATGTCCTCTAAGGATTAGAGTGTCTCCAGTGATCGACCTGCATTTGATTAAAAGAATTTAAAAATAATATTAACAGAGCTGTCATTATCCATAGTTGTGAGCTATAATAGCTCGCACTACCAGTGCATCGCCATGGGCAATATCCCTACCCCATCATTATTAAAATGTTATTAGAAAGGATGTATGTTAGAGGTTATCTCGAATCTAGAAGTTTTCCAATGTATGTTTCTTGACGGCTCAAACAAATATTTTTTTGCACATTTGTTGTTTCCTCGCTAACATAAAGGCCTCTGATAATAGTATCGACCTCTTTTACTAGAAGTCGTGAATGTTGGTTGTCTACTGGTGCTCACGATGAGTTTACATTCCTTGGCCAACCTCCGCTACCTTACCCTCTCGTGTTTAAGTATGGAGGCTTTCAGCTATCAGATCCTTCAACCTCATAGTTTTGCCATCCTTATTACCCCGTAGAACTCATTCATGTCGTGGTCCTTGTTACAATAAATCTTACAAAATCTTAAGTTACAGTTTTCAGAAGACAGATGTGCTTCGCCTGCTACTTGTGAGTGAGCGGAAGAGATCATGTGTACTTTGCTTTTGTGGCTATTAAGGCGCAGGTACTGATGCTTCGACAGTCTAGGCACAAAGATTTTCCTTTAATAACTCGCTCATGTTCTATTTTTTTGGGCTTTCCATTGTATCATTTGTCTTGATCTCGTTTTGTATCAAACTGACCAGCTGATAATAAAAGGCAAGATTTTTGTTACGGACATCCTACCAGAAAAGGGTCTCCATAAGTAATTTGTTTCACAAGGCGTGCCAACTCTTCTCGTTCAAAATCATTTCACAAGTCGCACTAAAATGCTCAAAGCAGCTCTTAATGGACTCACATTCCATCTGTCGCATGTCATTGAACATCGCAGTTGGGGCTTGCCGTATACTGTTTCCTGCAAATGCTTCTAGGAAAGCTTGTTTTAACTACGATGAAGTCCAGATAGTACCTAGTAATAACTTGCTATACATCGCTTGGCCAATCCATCCAAACTAAGATGAAAGCCTTGGTACTTAATATAGTACTTACTTTCTCAAGTCGCATTTGTGTCATGTACTTAAATATATGGTGCGTAGGATATCCTTTGCCACTGTACTTATCCATAACCGTAGGAATGAATTTATCTTGGATTGGCTTCTCCTTGATCTATCTAGAGAATGGTAAGTGTTCATCGTTATCCAATTCATACAACTTAATAGGTCGATCCTCATATCCCTTCAGTGAATAAATAATCATTTGATGAACAAACAATAAATAGAGACATGCCAATTTAAGCATTATAGACACTTGGATTGTTCAAATACCCTAGTCCTTGGACAAGTAATGTTAATTGTTACCTTACTAACGCCAAAATAATTACAGTTAACTAGAAATAGAAAACACGATAAACATTTAAAAAAAATTATTTTTAAAAAGTGATTGACAAGATAACATATTGTCAACGCCGCCTTTGCATACCTACACGGTCAAATCCCTAGCCTAGAAGAAGAGATATGGGGGTCTCAACATTAAATGTCTTGATTGATTGATATTAATAGGAGCCAATGGATCTAGTAGAACCATGTGCCTTATCATCCGACTGATCTCATTCACCTTGCAATGGGTAAAAAAACCCACACTTAGTATCAGAGGGGGCTAATGCAAGCTTAGATATTCAAAGTGAACCTTCTTCCTCTCGCTACCTAAAGTCTATTCCTTAAGTCGACCCCTTTTTTATCAGAAAATAAGGACATTGTAACTCGTTAAACACTCAAAATCATTCTCCTCATTGACTCACCTACTAAATTGGTGACTTCATTTGAATAATATATTGTCATTCGGCTTACGTTGGCGTTAATTTCTACTTATCTATTGGCCACGTCATTGGTCCATTTTTTGGGGTCAACAAATTGGTACCGTCTGTGGGAATCTTTGATACCATAACCACGTGCATCCTAGTGGTAAAAGTTATATGTAAAGAACCTAGAAGAAAGGTTTTGGTTTTTTAAGAAATAACCGTTGCAAGGGAACAATTCGAAAAACATAATGAGTTCAAGTCACCAAGGAACACATGGTAGAGATGGACATCAGAAGGCCTTTGAAGAAAATGTCCTCCGCACGAATGTAAATATGCGTCGCCCCCACCACCGCTACAGGAGAGGCGGTACTACGGCACACCTGGTGAGAGAAGTTGGAGAAATGACTGCTAACATGAGAAATATTGCCCAACAAAACGCTACCATGTAGCAACTACTCATGCAAATGCACCAACAGGCTGGGTCCCGGCACCTCAACAAAGGGTTTTTCCCCAAGAAGATTGAGAAAATGACACGGCGGGATATCCCCAAATGTATGGGAGGATGTTAACCCAGTGGAAAGAGAAGTGGAGATAGATACCTCTACTAACTATGTTACGAGCCCTCCCGACGATGATTTGCCAATGGAAGATATTCCCCCTTCCCGAATACACTCAGGAACATGAGCCTCAAAGGTCCCCAGCGTTTTCGACAAAATTGGCCCCCATTGGCCTAGAAATAGGTCCCAACAGCCTCATCTAGCTTAAAGAGAACAAGAGCAAAATCTGGAGTTCGAGCCTCAAAGGGTCCTACCGCCACCAAGAAATAGGAGGGAAAGAAGAGATGCTGCAAATGCGAGAAATCATGCTAAAACGTCACAACCTCGATATCAAGCAGAGGAAATTGACTCTGAAAGCCCTTGTAAATCGTTCGAACTGGACGATGACGATGATAGCTTACCATTTTCTTAGAAACTAAAGAGTGTCCCAGTTCCTAGCCACTTTGTACAACCAAAAATACACAAATATGAAGGAAAAAGAGATCCCGCGAAACACCTCAACAATTATAAGATGTAAATGTCTCTGCGAGGAGCCTCGCCAGCGTTGAAATGTCGAGCTTTCCACCTAACGCTAACATGGGCTCTAGAAATCAGGTACAGCTGTATTCCAACTGGTAGTATCATAAGTTGGTCGAAATTGAAAAAAGGCTTTTCTGAACAAATACTTGTCGAGCAATGAAGGAGAAGCCCTTATCTAGAGGCTATGTGATATGATGCAACGAGCACAAGAAACCCTAAAAAGTTACCGACTCGTTTCACGGACGAAATGACTTATTGTGAGCAGATCACTGATAAAGAGACCCTTTTTACCTTAAGGGGAGGTCTCAATATTGAGGAATTGTCCATACATAAATACCCTATTTTGGAGGGGACATACAAAACAGAAACCCCACCACTTATGATGCCTTAGTTGGAATGATGAGAAGTGAAATTGTCAACGAAAAGTTGATTGATCATCGCAACCAAACCTCAATGGGGCTTCCATTACCCCAGAAGCAGCGAAAGGGACCTATATTCCATTTGGTAGACCTATAGTAGACCCAAGCAGGACATACCATAGCCCCTACCTCGGGACAAGTGTTGGCCATTACCCACTAAAAGGTGTGCCCTCTTTGGCGTATGAAGAGGTTCGACCTAACACTCAAGCAACTGAACTTACCCAGAGAAAGAGGTAGAGGAAGAGAGCATATAGATAGGCAATAATGCACGTACCAGCGGCCATAGCACTGAACATATCATGTCAAGGCCATATCATAGAGAGACTACTAGCGCTCATGTCGAGGATAGAAATATCCATAGCATGCAAGGAAATGCTCCTCCGCTTAGGTAGGGTCCTCGACACAACGAGACGAGGTGGAACCGCCGAAACGAATTTCCTCGGAGGGAGCATGAAAAAGACAGGAATAAGACAAGAGGTCAGAGGCCCAGAAGAGAACCCCTAACAAACATTAATGAAGCACCCATCAGAGAAACAGACACCATAATTGGTGGTCCGGATATAGGAGGAAGTTCCAAGAATGCCTTGAAGAACTATGCAAGAGAAGCAAAGGATCACTCATGGCAAGCTAATTAATTAACAACAACAATCGAGGTGATGTGAATACCCCCACAAATCACTTCCTCCACAGTAGACGCCACGAGAGTCCATTATCCACACTGTGACGCACTGGTGGTACAAGCCGTTGTGGACAAAAATGGCCTGAAACGCATGCTGGTTGATAATGAAAGCTTTGTTAACATTCTTTTCGGAACCACTTTCGACAAAATGATGGTAGACCACGAGGTTGCCCCCATGACTACCCCTCTGTATGGTTTTATCGGAGACAACATCGTCCCTAGGAAGAGGATCACATGGCAGTAGAAATTGGAAAGTTCCCATTCAAGGCTCACCATTTCATGGAATTTCTGATTGTAGATCACTCTTTCGCCTATCATGGAGTTTTAGGGCGACCTGCCTTGAAAGAGCTAGAGGCCGTAACATTCATATATCACCTTTGCATGAAATTTCCTACCAAATAAGGAATCGCCACAGTACAAGGTGACCAAATGTGCTCAAGGGAATGTCACCTCAGCTCCTTGAGAAAATCCGAACCCCAAAGTGTAAATATGGTCCTAATAAATACTAAGATGGATGATGCGCCTGAAGAAGGCTTAACATCTGATCAATGGAGAGACTTCAACATGGTGGATGCCTTTGAAAAATGGGTCATTGAGGTGGATCTGGACCTCCCGAATCACATAATCAAACTCACAGGTGACCCTAGTGGAGGAGCTGGAGCTTTTCCCTATAAGCCCGAATGACCCCACTAGGTCATTGCAAATAGGGAAGAAACTCGAACCGGAAGCAAAGGCCAAGCTTAAAGGATTCTTGCTCGACAACTTGGAACGTATTTGCCTGGAAACATGAAGATATGGTTGGCATCGATCCCAATCAGTTACCATCAGCTCAACGTAGACCCAAAATTCACTCCTCACAGGCAAAAGATGAGAGCCCTGAACCCGGAGCGATATGCAGCATTGAAAAAAGAGGTGCAGAAACTCATATCCAATAGGGAAGCAACATAACTAAAATGGATTTCGAATCTGGTGTTAATGAAGAAGGCTAACAGCAAGTGAAGGGTCTACAGAGACTTCTCCAACCTCAATCAAACCTATCCGAAAGATAGTTTTCCGCTCCCAAAGATCGACCAACTGGTCGAATCCACTGTAGGCCATGGATTGTTGAGTTTCATGGATGTATATTCAAGGTATAATCAGATCTCCATGCACCTAGCAGATGAGGAGCACACCTCTTTCATCACTGATCGAGGGTTATATTGCTACAAGGTTATGCCTTTTGGTCTGAAGAACGCTGGTGCGACTTACCAACGATTGGTCAACAAGATGTTCTCTGACCTGTTAGGCAAAACAATGGAGGTGCATGTTGATGACATGCTAGTGAAGAGCCTCAAGTCGACAAACTATGTTGGATGTTTATAGGCCACCTTTGATATTCTAAGGAAATATCGTATGGAGCTGAACCCTTTGAAGTGCCCTTTTGGCGTTGCTTCCGAAATATTCTTGTGCTACATGGTCAACCAGAGAGGTATTGAGGTAAACCCTTAAAAGATTAAGGACCTCTTGAACATGAAGTCCCCTAGGAAGCCAAAGAAAGTGCAATGCTTAACGAGACGCCTTGTGGCGCTGAGTCGGTTCATCTCCAAGGCCTTGAAAGGGAGAAAAAGATTTCAATAAAGTGAGGAATGCGAAAAGGCGTTCCAAGGGCTGAAGAAGCACCTGGGACAAACCCCCTTCTCTCGAAGCCTAAAGAAGGAAAAATTTTGTTGTTATGTTTGGCTATAAGTGCCGATGAAGTGAACTCGGTACTTGTGCGAGCGGAGGGTAATAAGCAATTGTTGTCTACTATGTTAGCAAAGCCCTCCTACCAGCGGAAGCACATTACACTGATATGGAAAAACTCGCCTTGTCCATCATGACTGCCTTAAGAAAGTTGATGCCCTACTTCCAAGCACACAACATATGAGTTTTGACGAGCCTCCATCTAAAAGTGCTCCAAAAACCAGACGCATTTGGGAGACTGATAAAATAGGCTATAGAGTTGAGTGAGTTTGACATCTCATATCAGCCCAGAATCTTTATGAAATGATAGACAATGGCCGATTTTGTTGCCGAGTTTATAGAGGCAACAGATATCAATGTTACGATGGAGCCAAAAGACCCACCAACCTGGATGTTATTTGTAGATGGGTCCGCCGGAGAAATTGGCTCAGGAGCCGGAGTGTTACTGGAAAGCCCCGAGGGCCACAAAATCAATTACGCAGTAAGGTTTAGCTTCAAGACCTCCAATAATGCCGCTGAATACGAGGCGCTCCTAGCAGGCCTCTGGCTAGCCAGAGAGATGCAAGTGAGAAATTTGGCAGTCCGAAGCGACTCCCAACTTGTTGTAAGCCAGGTCAATAGTAGTTTCACAACCAAGGATAAAGGCAGGCGGCATACTTGAAGAAGGTTATAGAGCTAATCCTTTACTTTGATAAGTTCCCAATAATCCAGGTCCCAAGGGCGAAAAATCGCACGCGGGTGCCCTATCAAAATTGGCAAGCAGCAAGTATTCAGAATTGCTCAAGTTTGTGCTTTTTGAATATCTCCCCAGACCCTCCACGGCCAAGACAGATGAGGTAATGTAGGTTATAGAAGCTCTTCATTGGATGTGACCCATCATAGCATATCTCTAGGATCATACCTCGCTGGAGAACAAAGAAGAGGCCCGCAAACGAAGACGTAAGGTCGCCTATTATGTACTTAGGGATAAGGACCATGAGGTCTTGTACAAAAGAGGGTTTTCATCACCTCTCCTACAATGCACTGGAGGGGATAAGGCAGATTATGTGCTTAGGAAAATCCACGAAGGGATATGTAGCAACCACATGAGAGGCCTAGCATTGGCCAAGGAGGAGCGAATTATACGATCGTCGCCATCAACTACTTCACCAAGTAGGTCAAAGCTGAACCCTTAGCTAAAATCACTGAGGCACATACTTCTAAATTCTTATGGAAGAATATTATATGTCGGTTCGGGGTTCCCCACTCAATAGTCACAGATAATGGGTGACCGTACGACAATAGAAGCTCCGGGACCTCTGTGACAAGCTAGGCATCAAGAAGTACTTATCATTTCCTCTCCTCACCATCCTCAAGCAAATGGCCAAGTCGAAGCGATCGACAAGACCATAAAACACCTCTTGAAAAAGAAACTAGACGAATTGAAATGAGCATGGGCAGAGAAGGTCCCTCATGTACTGTGGGCAATACACACTACCAACCAAACAGCAACAGGGAATACCCCTTTCTCCATGGTTTATGAAGTGAAAGCAATGAGCCCAGTTAAGGTAGGTCTGTCATCACCTCGCCGCTTGCAATTTAACGAGATCTCCAATGAGGAAATAAGGTGATGTGAGCTCAACTTTCTCGAAGAAAGGAGAGAGGTGACACAAATCAAATTAGCCATCTACCAAAGGAAAATGACACAATACGACAACGCCAAAGTCAAGCGCAGATCATTCAAGAGAGGCGGTTTGGTGCTCAGAATGGTGTTTTTGTCTTCAAATGAACCTGGAGTAGGCACATTGGTTCAAATTGGGAATGCCCCTATCGCATTTCAGGCGAGAACAATCCATTGACCTTTTTAATTGAAATTTGGATGGGAAGGTGCAACCCCACCCGTGGAATGTTGAGCACCTTCAAATGTATTATCAATAATACCCTATTCTACGCGTGTACCATTTATAATCAATGAACATTCTCTTTTGTTTTCAACTGTTAAAATATGGCGAGCCCATATCTCCATCAACTCACTAACTGTGGCAAGCTCATAGATTACATTAAGTATGACAAGCTCATACATCTCCAGCAAGCAAAATATGACAAGCTCATACGCTTTGACTAATAAAATATAGCAAGCTCATACAATGAATTGATTACTAAAATATGACGAGCTCATATATATAAAATATGGTGAGCCCATACAATTGAATTATTGTTTAAGCTATGACAAGCACTTGAGGTTAGATGAGCACATATGGCGAATGAATTGTTTAAATACGAAAAGCTCGTATGATATAAATGGAGAGCCCATACGATGAGTTGATTGATGAAATGTGACGATCAATTAAAAGAGCTGCTCAATTGATAGTAGTGACAAACTTATAACCAAGATCATTAACTACAACGAACCAATTAATTGTTGATTAGCAAACATTATGATTATTTACCCACCATTGGTGAGCTCATTTATGGCTAGGTGATTGGTCGAACCATTTCAGTTACGACAAACCCATCGTTCGCGAGTTCAATCAATTTACAAGTATAACGAGTTTATAAGTTAACTGTGGTGAGCCTATGTTGGATGGTTCATTAAAATAACGAGCCCATTAATTATCATCCTGAAAAGATTGGTTATGGTGATTAAATAAACGCTTTACAAGTTAGCTAAGACAATCATGTTAGCTATCATCTACAGCCATAACGAACCCATTAATGATTGGTTAGTTTGTGGTAAATCGTTTAGAAACCATTGCAACAAACACATAAGACCCATTGGAGGCAGAAAATGAAGGAATTCATTGGTTGATCTGAATACATTACAAAAAAGGGAAAGGGAGTCATTACATAGTTGCAAGTAAAAATCTAGCCTATGAAGCAGCTTCTTGCTGAGGCTCCTCAGGAGCGTCTACCACCTCAACTAGATCTTCAACTTCAGTGGTTGAGGTTGACGGCTCAACGGGCATGAATTCTTGTTTCGGCAAGGCCAAGTCCAATTGGGGGTGAAGTTTCGCGAACCTCGAGAACATTTTAGCGTAAGCGACCCCGCTCTAATATATGCCTAAGCCATCAAGCTCAACCATCTCGTGAAAGTGGGCAATGTATTCATTCACTGCTGCTGTCCCTCCTTGCCCCACTTAATTACTGCTTCAGATCAGCAACCTCGGCAGCTAGTCCCTTGACAGCTCCCCTCTATCCTTGTTGGCCACTTTCAAGGCAGACAAAGCGATCTTCTGTAAATTGTTTGAGTTCTCCACCCGCTTCGTTAGAGTATTCACCTCAGCCTTGCAGAGGTGGGTTTCCTTTTTCAGCTCATTGTTCTCCTTAAAGAGAGTTTCCACCTTCGACATGTGACAAGTGTATTTTTGCACACTTATTTAATACTTAAATACACTTATTATTGATAAAAATGAGCAAATCTCTACTCACAATTATGTAATTATTGCTTTTGTAGGTAAAACCCACTCAAAGAAATAGAACAAAGCAAAAAGGATGAGAAAATGATCAAATTTGTGCAAAATTGTGAATGTGGGGACCAAAATGAACATGTCTAGAAAGTTGAAGGACATTGGATGCAATTTATGAAGGGCATAATCGATATGAAAGTCAAAATCCGAGGACCAAATTGTATAAGATAAAAGTTGAGAGACTTGGCGTGCAATTACTTGATGGCTTGGACTGCAATTCTTGGAAAGTGATTTGAAAATCTCAAAACCTAATAGGTTTTTCATCCCATAGTTTCTTCATCTGTTTTATTTTTTCTTTCTTTTCATTTTTTTCTCTTCCTTTTTATTTGATTTTACTTGATATTTTGGAGATACAATCTAGAGTACGAGGAGATTCAATCAAAGAACTTGGAGAAATATTTAGAGAATTCAAGGTCAAGCTTCAAAAAATAGGTTTTATCTATAATTTGTATTCTCTCATTTATTTTGTCATTTTTGTAATGAATGTTATGCATATTCTCCTTTGTTATCAAATGTATAAAATGAGTTAATTGACTGTGTTGAGATTTGTGGTATTAGTTTAACCTAACTTTTAATTAATTTTTATATTTGCTATTTAGGCCCCATTCGGTAGGGATTAAAATCCAATTAAAATTGAAAATATGACCGTTATTGGGTCTCACTCGTCTAATAAAAGTCAACAATAAAGTTTTTCAATTTTAATCTGATTTTAATTCATATCGAACGTGCCCTTAATGTTATGTTATTTATTTTCACGTGTTTCTACTATTGTATTTCATGTATTTTCATTTATGTAGCCAATAGATGATTGTGTTTAGTGATTTGTACATCGTTCGAGAGAAGATTGTGCATTTTAGACCAAATAGTAGAAATCCTAAGTTTATTTAGTGGATAGAGATATACCATTAGCCTTAGGTAATCCATTGAGCTATTCTCACAAAGATTGGATGCGATTGTTTGGTTTTAATCAACATAGAGATATATTAGGTTAAACCAATCAATTAGGGTCAATTTCACTTGAAATAGGTCATTAACTAAAATTGGAAGATCGGGTCTAACATCGGAATTAAGTAATTCGTTAATTGACTTATAGAGAAATTAATTAGGCGATGGTTAAACGAAACCATGAATCTCAACCATGTTTTCCTCCAAAATTTCCAAGTGAGTTATGTTTTTATATTTTGTAGATTTTAGTTATTTCAAATCTATGTCTTTATTGTATGTTTGTTCCGTTTGTTGTTAGAATTAAAATTGATTAGAGTTACGTAATCGAAAGTATGCATTCCTCGAGGGATCGACAATCCGGACTCAAAAAGTCACTTTATTACTTGAACGCGACATGTGCACTTGCGGTATATAATTTTTAGCGAACAGCATGCTTCAACTTAGAGGCTTCAGCAGCTTTATTCGCAAAAGAGGCATCGGCATTGGCCTTGATTGAGGCAAACTCTGTGTTCTGGCACGGTAGAGGTAGTCTTAGACAAGCCCTTGCATGTGTCTCGCTTCCATTTGGGCATTTATGAAGAAGTTCTGGGAGCAAGCCTGCATGGCAATCCCAACCTCTATCAGGTCGACTGTGTCACAAGTCTCAGCGTAAGAAGAGTACTAGCCGGTCTAGTATTTGTGGCTAAGCCTTGTGGCTCCCTAGACCTCTGCAGGGAACATCTCTATCATAGTGGATGAGATTTCGTCTGACCTCCCGCCAATGAACTTCTGGACTTTCCCCTCTGAAGGATCACCACACAAGATCTTCAACCTCTTCCTTTTAACAAGGCTATACTCCTTCCAAAGAAGGAAAGGCCCTACCAATTGGCTCCATGCATTTGGCACTAGTTAGGTAGGAGCTAAGTTATATTGCCTAAGGATGAATCTGAAAAAAAGATGTAGAGGCAACCTCAACCCCCCAAGCAATATAACCTCGCTCACAGCAACATACCTATCCCTAGGGAAACAAGCTCTCTCCTCTGGGTCGGCACTAGCAATTCTACGTTATCTAGAATCCTATATTTCTCACAGAAGGTCTGCAATTCACTCTCTTTTATATCTGTGGGCCATAAAGAGGCCCTCCACCTAACACTATAATCGATATGGCCCTCTTGCATCATCCATGCACTATGAGGGCCTCACATCGCCTCCATGATCCGCTAAGTGGGGATCACCGAAGGAATGCCTGCCTCAACACAGATCAGGGTCATATCTACCCCAGACAAACCCCCTTCCGCACTTCTCTTTGATTTAGAAGCCATTAGAGTAAGAGAAAAGAAAGAAATGCCTCAGTAGAGGAAAATACTTACATAAACACTAAAAACCCGAGTCCAGAGAGTCTTGAAGTCGAAGAAAATAGTCAATCACCAGCGACACCAAGAAAGTATTAGGTTTGGAAGAGAGAATTCCTATATTTAATATTTCAAACTTTCAAAAAGTGACAAAAGATGAAAAAGTAGGTTCCTTACCTTTTATATAGGCTTACCTAATGAACCCTCACCCGTTGGATATTTCCCTAATTTGATCTAAGCCTTCCACATGTAACCTCATCATCTACGTTGAAACCAAAAGGCGCCTATTAAGATTAAAATCAAAGGCTGAGATGAGGTTGTGCGATGTACACGTTTCAAATTTTGCGTACGCCTGGGTGGGAGTGTAACATCGTCATCATTGCGCATGAAATGCGCACATTGCTCAAACCTTGGAAATGACTAGAATATCCAGCTATCATTCATTGGGAACCAACACTTGCCAAGTCACCAATACGGGTCGACAAGGAAGTTCTAATTGCAAGTAAGGGCCTGATAACTCATTCAAACTGCCTTGTCTCGCATTAAGAGGTCATATCACACACTTAGGCCGCTTAAGTATGATTAATGCCCCCATTCACTAAAGGCCTCGCCTCTATATGGCTCGTCCACACAGAGAAAGACCTCGCCTCTACATAGTGCATTCACATACATAAAGGCTTCGCCTCCACATCTCAACAGATCTAAAAAGAATAATTCTTTCAACAACAACATTGCCCATGTCAGGGAAGCCCCACCATCGACTCCAACTGGCGAAAAAAAGACACCACTCTCGTTGCTTCTCGACCTTTAAAAGTCCATTCATTATATAAATAATCATACCTGGACTTTGAGGACTAATGTTACTCATATAAATAATCATAAAATAAATACTCCACGTGGTAGACGGACGAGCTCACATGTGGCATAGCGGTGCGAGCGACCCGATTTTATGCATGTCGAGGCAAACTCAGCCTAAAAGTAGGTGACCGATCTCCTTCTGGCAAAGGCCCTCAATACAAGCGCATCCCTGGCAAGGCGAATAGCCAACCAACAACAGATCCTATGAAGTGATAAATAAGACAATACAGTGTCAATGCAGTATCTGCATACCTACACGGTCAAATCCCTATCCTAGAAGTAAAGATATGGGGATCTCAGTATTAAATGACTTGATTGATTGATTGATATTAATAGGAGCCAATAAATCTAGTAAAACCACATGCCTCATCATCTAACAAATCTCGTTCACCTTGCATTAGGTATAAAAACCAACACTTAGTATCGGAGGGGGCCAATGCAAGTTTAGACATTCAAAGTGAACATTCTCCCTCTCGCTACCTAAAGTTCATCTTTAAGTTGACCCTTTTTTATCAGCAAATAAGGACATTGTAACTCGTTAAAGGCTCAGAATCATTCTTCTCATTGATTTACCTATTGAATTGGTGACTTGATCTGAATAATACATTGTGATTCAGCTTACGTGGACGTTAATTTCTACTTATCTGTTAGCCACGTCGTTGGTCCATTTTTTAAGGTCAACAAAATTTATTTTTGTAAATTCAATGTTAAGTTTTGGAAAAGCTATTTAAATGTAGTTCAAACATGAATAACTTTTATATTTATTGCAATAAAGGATTAAAGGCCACATTTAAGTTTTTTTTTTCCCTTAAAACCTCTAACAAATAAGTTAATTCGCAGTTGAAATATGCCATAAAGTCCATAATCATGCGCAATTCATATCCAAGTATTTGGATTTTATAGTAAAAACATTATGTACTATTTTTTAAAAGCTTCCAAATTTTACAAAAATATATAAAATAAATTCAAAGGTTTCTGTACAACTCAGCCGCCACTTTACAAGTATTTCCTGCCTACAAATGAAGTACAACAGTTAACTAAAACTCATTCCTAATGGTCCATTTGATAGCACACATTTTCCATGGATCAATTTTCCAACTTTCGTAGTGTTCAATAGACAAAATTTTCGCAAGAAAATATTTTTCAACTTTCCAAATTTTTCACATTTTTGAGGAAAATAAATTTTTGATATTTTGGTGGATAAATATTTTCAAGGGGTTTTTTTTTTTTTTTTTTTTTGCAATTGGGAAAAATTATAGACACTGGTAAAACAAAAAATTTCACTTTTATTGATAGTTTCCATGTAAAACAAAGTCAAACGAATGGTATTAGGTATGATTTTTTTTTTCAATCTTTTTTTTTTATTTTGACAATTGGAACAATTCTAAATCCAATGATAGAAAATAGTACCACTTTAATGGACAATTTCCATAAAAAAAAAAAAAAAGTCAAACGAACACCAAACTTTCAATATTTTATATGAAAAATTATACCAATCAAACACAATTAATTACAATTCTTGTGAAATGACACGGATCCTTCCATTTATCTTTCACAATTTACCACAATTTCTTTGTAGAAATAAGTGCACAAAGTTAAAAGGTGATTCCAAAATAACCCATTTCATTACCTAAACCTACCAAATCAACATATTATCTGTAGACTTTTCTTTTATTTCTTTGAACAAATACCATTTTTAAACATTTTCAAAGCTCTTAGCACTACAACCACTTGTGTTTAGCAATGCCACTTGTTTACCAAAAATGTCCCCCATAAAACAATTTTTAAACAAAAGAATAATACGATGCAAAGAAGAAATATTGGAACACAAAGACTAATTTTACCAGTCAATATAAGTAACTAAACTAGCCAAATGACATTTTACATAATGTTCAAGAGGTTGTGCAAGATCATACACAAGAAAAGAACGAGTTATTAGGTCGTACAAAAGTCCAGACTGGGAACCAATGTGATCTTTTTATTTTCAACAAGCCACACAAAATACTTCCTGAATCACAGCGCAAAAATAAATAAATAAATGAAAGCATAAGTTTTACCCAAAAAATAAAATATATATTAAAAAATATCTATGCGAAAATCACAAAATAATGATAGACGAATTACTAATATTATTTATGCAAAAAACCTAAAACAAAAAATGAAAAGCTACGAGGGGACATGAAACATCTTTCAGAAATCTTGATTTTCGTGCAATTGGACACACAAAATAATAAAGCTTAAAAAAATAAATAAGCAAATGAAAATTTATGTATTTAAAGCCGCATCGGACATTTTGACATCCTCTTACCCCAGAACAATCTTGCACAAGAGCCATTGAATTTTTATCTAGCATGACTTCGTAGCTTGACACAAATGCATTCTGATATGGTAACGATCCCCCAATACTAATAATAAAAGAAATTTTACAATGTGAACTATTAAAATCTACAATATAGTGAGATATTGACATCCCTTATTTTCCAATTCATAGGTGCAATGAATATATGGGTACTCCCTTTTTTACCTTTTTCTTTTCAAAAACTATAAGTGAGACTAATTAAAATAATGGACCATGCTACATGTACCAAATTTTTTATCTAATCCCTTACCAACTACTCACAATAGGGGGTGGGGACCACATCTTGGGATTTTTTATTCACGTAGGGCCCGCATGCATATGAGGAGGTAAACAATTCGGTAGATTTTTTTAGGTACAAATATCTTTATCCTATAATAATATGCTTGCAAGAAAGTCCTAAATTTTAAAGTGTTCCGAAAGAAAGATCTGAACTAAGTTTCAAGCAAATTTTCAAGAGATTGTTTTGAATATTTCACAACCCTTGGATCTATATGTTCAAAAGCAGAGGCTAATGCTAAAAGGTAATTTTGACAGTCCCACATTTAAAACCATCTTTGATACACATTTCCTAGTATGATTTGTAAGATATGTTTCTCCTGTGTAAGTAAATGACTTTTATTTCTATTCCTCAAGAAGAAAACCAGAAAATGTGGAGGAGGAACAAAAGCAAAATGAACATGAGGAGAAAGAGTAATAGAAGGGATCTCATTTTACAGGAGCAAAAATAGGAGGGGGTTGCATTGCCTTTATACAATTTTATGGTTATGTTCAGGGAATTAAAGAAGAAAAGCATAACGCAACCATGAAGGGATATGATTTCTTTTTGGTCTATCACCTCTTTAGTCGTTGACCAAATACAATACTTCCTGGACTGTCTTCTATTTTAAGTAATGATGAATGTTTTATTTTTTTCGAAGTAGCTACATAAGTGCATCATGGACTGCAAGGATTAGTGATGTTATCCATGATACGATGACAAGTCCGGGCAATGATCCATTGATCATTGAGTAAGGACCTATGACTAGGTCGCGAGCGAAGCAAGTTAGAACCAATGGGACTACTTGCTCAAATCATGGTGTACAAAACATTAATCACGACAAATAAATGGACAAGTTTCATGTTGAACATTGGATATGAAACGAAGTTGAGCAACTTGATTCAAGCAGTGGACAGAGAGGCTAAAAGGAACAAATATGCGACCACATAGTTGTGCATGTCCCTTTACCGAGCCCACAGGGAAGGCCTCAAATGATCTATGCGACTGCATAGAATTACACTATGCGGCACATAGTGTATTTCCTACAACGAATTTTTCAAATTTCGCACAATATTCTATTTTAGTTTTAAAACTATATTTTGTTATATCCTTCATTATTTTTAGAGTTTAATTCCCTTTTTACTAGGGCTTTAGGGATTCCATATAAATGGAGTTATTATTTTCATTGTAAAAACACACAATTATTGAGAGATTTATTGCAAGGCATTATTGCTTTCTTCTTGTTCTTCATCCAATTAATCATGAACTTATAAAGAATATTTCTTGTGTCATTCAAACAAACCGAATGAAATTCTTAAGTCTTGTAATCGCGTGGTCAACATATTGTCAGCGATTATGTTGGTTCCTTGGTACAATTTTTTAAATCAAGTTTAAACATTGATTCTTAACTTTTTGGGGATTGAATCAATCTTGTGTGGGTTTCGTAACTTCAATTGCTACATGGGTTCGCATCAATTGGTATCAGAGCAAGACTTCAAAAATCAAGGGTATATCTTTTTTTTTCTTTTTTTTGAGTCTTTGTTTTTTATTTCCACGTTCTTCACTTTCTTCAATTTTTTCAATCTTCAATCCATAAAATTTCAAACTTGTTTGTGTGCTAATTTAGCACCCAAATTAGTTTTTGTTTCTTTTGTTGGTATCTGTTGAATTCTCGAGCAAAAAAATAATCTGCAACATACAATTTCTATTTTTTGAGTAAAAAAAATTCAAATTCAAGAGTGTCCAATTCAAATTCAAGGAACGCCTTCTTAAATTTTTCCTTAGTGTTTTATTCAAAGTGCCAATTCCTACTTCTCGAGTCATTCTAAAGTCAATTTTTCTTACCAAATCTTTGTTTGAAACTCTACAATGATTGAATTTTGATTGATATCGAATTAGTTTTTTGAAACGCTTGCAAGAAAGCATTGAGTGAAAAATGCAAGAGTTGTGATATTAATAGAGAGGAAAAACCAATTTGAGTGATACACGAGCGTATACACGTGAGACAAATATTAAATTAGATTTAGGATGTCGGATATAGACGAGACTACTTCAATTAGGAATAATAATTAAGTCAACATGTCAGATGAAATGATACGACAGTTCGAAAGGTTGTTTAAGGATGTGAGAGACAAATTGGATGGGCAAAATACTCTGCTTGCTAATTTACGTAAGGAACAACCTAGATAAATTCCTAACGCAAAGAGGTAAGAAAGGCGGGATCATAGAACGAATTTTACTGGTGAATGTAAAGCGGATAGTAACATTAATGAAGATGCATTGATAGATGTCGAATTAGGAAGAATGAGAGATATAAGAGTTGGGCATAAAAGGAGTGTTGATCAAAGTATGAGCAATATCAAAATGATAATTCCTTCATTCAAAAGAATGAGTGGTCCGGAGGCATACTTGGAGTAGGAAAAGAATTAGAGTTGATATTTGATTGCCACAACTACTTAGAGGAAAAGAAGGTAAAGACTGTGGTACTTCAATTTATCGATTATGCTATTATTTGGTGGGATCAAGTAGTAACTTCTAGGAGGAGAAACTGAGAAAGGCCTATTAATACATGGAAAAAATTGAAAGCTATCATAGAATATTTTAATCTTTAGATATGATAGGAGATTTTTCTTTTCCTTTCATACTTTCTCCTCTTGTACTATAAGTAATGTGCATTGCACAGAAAATAAATAAGAAAACATAGTTTTTCTCTTCTACATGGTATCAGAGCCTAGGTGTGCTGCTCCTACCCTAGGATAGTCATGATTGAAGCCACCACCAATAGCAAAGACTCCACAACCTCTGACTCGTTCAACGGAGAATCAGAAAATACGTCGGCTTCAGGAGAAAATTCTTCATTCCAATTAACGGTTGAAAAACTAAATAGGAA
Source organism: Fraxinus excelsior (assembly GCA_019097785.1). Taxonomy (NCBI): domain Eukaryota; kingdom Viridiplantae; phylum Streptophyta; class Magnoliopsida; order Lamiales; family Oleaceae; genus Fraxinus; species Fraxinus excelsior. The sequence goes on from CM032627.1 coordinate 122,357, forward strand.
GAATTATCGAGAATGGACATAGTCTATCAAATAATTGTTGATGGAAAAGGAAAATTGGGTTACCTCACTGGAGAAACTGCAAAATCGACCTCAACCAACCTTGTCCTCCTTCAAAAATAGAGGTCCAAGAATTCCATGGTAACTACCGGTTAATAAACTCCATGAAACCCACGATAGGAAAGACCTACTTGTTCCTGCCATTGGCGAAAGAAGTGTCGACTGCTGTCAAAGAGACTTATTCAGATTCTGAGAATTCAGCCCAAATTTTTGAGCTTAAGACGAGACTTTGGCAAATTAAGCAGGACAATCGAGAGGTGACTGAATATTACCTAGAAATGATAGCCTTGTCGCAAGAACTCAACCTAAGTACTGAAGAAAAGTGGGATTGCACCGGCGATAGTGCTTGATTCAAGAAAATATTGGAAAATGAAAGGGTTTTTGAGTTTTGGCAGGGCTGAACCGTGACCTAGATGATGTTAGGGGATGAGATCTTGGCCAGAAACCCTTATCGTCGATGAGAGAAGTGTTTGTAGAAGTCCACAGTGAGGAAAGCCGGAGGAACATCATGCTGGAGACGAACGACAATGCGTTTGGGTCTAGGGTTGAGCCTTCGGCCTTATTATCGGATGGGCTTGGGCTTGGGCCTGGGTATTTAAAAGGTGTAAACCATGGGCAGAATTTTGTTGGGTCTGATTATTTAAAAAGTGGGCCACAAAAATTTGATTTTGGATCCAAAAAATCCAATGGTGGACTTGAAACTATAGGCTTTTATTCAAAATGAGCGTTAAATGGGCCGGACCCAAGACAGCAAAAAGGACGACCCTGGTGTGAACATTGCCATAAACAGGGACATAAAGAGGACACGTGTTGGGATTTACATGGAAAATCGACCAATTGGAAATCGAGACAAAATAAAACCCGTGGATATCAAACATCAAGTGACTATCAAACTGGACGATCCAAGGAGACAGGTAGTGCTTTTAATCCTGAGCAAATGGAACTATATAAAATGTTCTCGAGCCTCCAACCGCCAAGTCAAACAAATAATCCTTCCAGTTCATTAGCTCACAAAGGTAATTTCTTAAGCGCCTTAAGCTCTACCACTCAATCTAAAACACCATGGATTATTAACTCCGGAGCCTCGGATCACATGACGGGCTCCCACCACTTATTTTCATCTTACTCCACATGTGCGGGTAATCTTCAAGTTAAAATTGTTGATGGGTCCCTGTCCACGGTCGTCGGAAAGGAAAGTATTCAAATTTCTAATTCTATAACATTGGAATCCGTCCTTCATGTTCCAAACTTATCATGCAATTTACTGTCTATAAGTCAACTAACAAAAACCTCAAATTGCTCTGCTAAATTTCTCCCATCTCACTGTGTTTTTCAGGACCTATCATCGGGAAAAACGGTTGGCAATGCTAAGGAAAATGAAGGACTTTATTATTTTGATGAGGCCATTGTGAGTAACCGATGTCAAATTAAAGTTTACGATTCTGCGTCTGTCCTAGAAAACAGTGAACTTATGTTATGGCATTTTAGGATGGGACATCCCAATTTTCAATATTTGAAACGTGTATTTCCTTCCATTTTCTTGAATAAAAATCCATTTACTTTTCAATGTGAATATGTGAGCTTGCAAAACATTAACGTGCATCATTTCCAAAATTAATATACAAACCATCACGGCCATTCACCATGATTCATAATGATGTGTGGGGCCCTTCAAAAGTTCCCAATGGGACTCACTCCAAATGGTTTGTCACTTTCATTGACGATCACACTCAAATCTGTTGGGTTTACCTACTCAAAGATAAAATCGAGGTTCGAGACGTGTTCATCAACTTCCATTCTATGATTCAAACGTAATTCCAAACACAGATTCAACTTCTTCACACTGACAATGGCACAGAATACTTTAATAACATCTTGGGCGACTTTCTCCGAACACATGGCATAGTTCATCAAAGCTCCTATGTCGATACTCTCCAACAAAATGGGGTTGCTGAACGCAAAAAAAGACATATACTAGAAGTCGCTCGTGCTTTAATGTTCACTACAAAGATGCCTCAAATGTTCTGGGGGAATGCTATCCTTACATCCATTTACCTCATCAACCAAATGCCTAGTCGTGCCCTAAAATTCGAAACACCGCTTCAAAAATTCCAGAAATCTTTCCCAACTTCTCGTCTTGACTCCAAACTACCCCTAAGAGTCTTTGGGTATACCACTTTCGTTCATGTCCATTCTCATCAAATAAATAAACTTGATCTCCGGGTAATTAAATGTGTCATGCTTGGATATTCCCCTACTTGAAAAGGGTACAAGTGTTATGAGCCCTCCACAAAGATAACATTTGTGAGTCTTGATGTCACTTTCTTTGAAAATACTCTACACTTTCCAAAAACCTCTTTTCAGGGAGAGACATTACATGAAGATCGGTTCCTTGACCTGAGTCTCTCCCATCGTGCACCTACCTTACCTATTCTACCATCTGAGTCTAATATGCCATTAACAAAAGGACTCTTGAATCTAGTGGGAGAAGTAGAAAAACAAACTGATAAATAGATATTGGTTTATTCATGAAAGCCAAAATCAAAGTACATAGAGAATCTAACAACTGAAGCACCAAGAGAGTCAGAACCGATGATAGCTCCAATACCTGATACCGATTTGCCTATTGCCCTCAGAAAACAACCATGGTCATGTACTCAACATCCCATTTCAAAATTCATGTCCTATGCTGCTCTATCTACAGGATTTCGTACTTTTATAGCTCACCTTGATAGTACAGTTGTTCCAAGAAATGTTGAGGGGGCATTGGGAATTCCAAAATGGGGAGAGACAATATTAGAAGAAATGCGTACATTGGAAAAAAATGAAACTTGGAAAGTGATGGAATTACCGAAGGGAAAGAAACCCGTAGGATGTAAATGGGCTTTCACTATGAAATATACAGCTGATGGGACAATAAAGCGGCATAAAGCCTGGTTGGTCGCAAAAGGATACACACAAAACTACAGCATTGATTACACGGAGACATTTGCGCCAATAGCAAAGTTGAATACCATTCGAGTTTTTCTATCATTAGCCGCAAATTTGGACTGGCCACTTCAGCAACTGGACATTAAAAATGCATTCTTGAATGGAGAATTGAAAAAAGAAGTTTCATGACATTACCACCAGGTTTTTGTAAAAAGGAAGAAAAATGCCGAGTATGCAAACTGAAAAAATCCTTATATGGACTCAAGCAGTCACCAAGAGCATAGTTTAATAGATTTGCAAAAGTGTTGAAAAACCAAGGATACTGCCAAGGATAGTCAAATCATACTATGTTTATTCGGCAATTTGAAAATGATACTATAACGATTCTAATCATATATGTTGATGATATTGTTCTAACAAAAGATAATGTAGCAGAAATGGAAAGACTAAAAAGGAGCCTTGCCATAGAATTTGAAGTAAAAAATCTAAGATCAATGCGGTATTTTCTGGGAATGGAAGTTGCTAGATGAAAACAAGGCATCAGTGTATCCCAACGGAAATATATTCATGACCTTCTCATCGAAACTGGCATGCTAGGATGCAAACCAAGTGATACACATGTAGATATGGGGACAAAGAACTGACGATGGAGGAAATCCAGTAGAGATAGACAGATATATAAAAGATTAGTTGGAAAGCTAATCTACATGTCACACACTAGACCTAATATTGCATTTGTAGTTAGTTTGGTTAGCCAACACATGCATGCTCCAAGGAAAGCCACTTAGAAGCTGTCTATAAAATACTCGGGTGTCTCAAGGGCTCATCAGGAAAATGGATATTCTTCAAAAAGAATGAAGGAAAAGAAGTGGAATTTGATGACTTGTTCCTGGAGGACATGTCTAGTGGGCTACCACCCATTCAAGGCATTGAACATAACATTAATTTTGTACCTGGAACTGTCATTCTAAACTGGCCGGCTTATCGAAATAATCTTGAAGAGACTAAGGAACTTCAAAGGCAAGTGGAAGAATAGATTGTTGACCTATGGTCATACTATATGTTTTGATTATAACAAACAACTTATGTTTATCTCTAACGTTATCTGTAAATTGACGTATTGGCAAAATTAAGTCCAAACGATTGAATAAGCAGTTATCAATGAAGCTCAAACAAAGATTGATCAAGCTCATAAGGGAAAAAGCTTTACGTCTCAAAAACAAGCACTCGCATCAAATTCATCAAGATAGTGGCGCTCCCATCAAATTCATCAAGATAATGTATCTAGGCCATTTATAACTTGATTGTAAAGGTAAAACATTTTTAATTCTTAGCAATGATACTAAGAGCTCAAGAAATGATTTTTCACACACTTGACACAAGTTATGTGATAAAAGCGTTTGCACAAAATCACGCTCAAAATGAAAGGTTTTTTCCAAACATCTCTTATAAACTTTCAAGACAAACTTATATTGAAAAATCGGGAAAAACATTATTTGAAAACCATGATAAAAAGAAAAAGGGACTTTGTCAAAGTTTTGTCATCCGGACGTCCGGATGGTGAACCGGACGTCCGGTTCATCAGCAACGGTAACATTTTTGACCGTTCTGACAAAAGTAACTCCAACGGTAAGTGTGGTCATCCGGTTCTGAACCGGACATCCGGTTGGTCGTCCGGATGGACAGAGACCTTGACGTTTTGCAACTGCTATAAATACCAACTCTCTTTGCATTCAATTTGTACAACTTTGAAGAGAAAATTAAGAGAGTTATTTATTGAAAATCTTTGAGCTTAACTTGGTTTTAAATTCTATATCTCATTTACAAAGAATTCTTGATTGATTCAAACTTGTTTTATCCATTTCATCAAGAATTAAAGTTTGCAAAGAAACTTTTCAATCTCATCTATTTCCAAACTCTTGATAAACGTTTTCTTTGCCAACACTTGTATTGAAGTATAAATCTCTCATCATACTTAACTTATATTATTTTGTTAAGAGAGATTATTGGTTGAAAACTTTGATAACAATACAAACTATTTCATTATCTTCATTCATCAAAGTTTTCCAACATAACACTCGAGCTTAATTCATTTGATATCTATTAAAGTGTTTGTCTCTTCTCTTCTTGTACTCAACTTTGATTTTATCATTCGATAAAGAAGAGAAGATTTGAATTGTAAAATTCATTTGAATTGTGGGTCGGTTGTAGTCCCTTAAAGATCAACGTTGTATAAGGTTTGGTGCGCCTTGTTGTAAGCCATCGTGTGGGTCATATCGAGGTCCCGTAAAGCTCGATAGTGTGGGTCGTGTTGAGGTCCCGAAAAGCTCAACGTTGTAAAGGATCGGTACTCCTTGTTGTAAGTTACCATTATAACACAAATTGGCCTTACTCGTGACGGAGAGCTTGATAACGGGGACGTAGATCATTGCATTGGATCGAACCCCATTAAATCGATTTGTTATCTTTACATTATTTCACTTTACTTTAAATTGCTATTTACATTGTGCAATATCATACTTGAATTAAGATAACATATTTGCATATTTACTTATTGTTTTATACTTTGCAATTATATCTTGTGTGTTGAATTGTTTTGAGACTAAGTGTTGAAAAAGTTTTGAAAACCAATTCACCCCCCTCTCGGTTAGTTATTCTTGGGCTAACATAGATGATCAAAGGGTATGTGATGGAGAGTATGAGTCCATGTGCCGTGTCGTATCGTGCTACTTGTGCCAAAGAAAGATGGAACCTGAAGAATGTGTATCGACTGTAAGGCTACCAACAATATAACGATAAAATATCTTCATCTTATTTCTAGGTTAGATGATATGTTAGATGAATTACATGGATCATGCATATTTAGTAAAATTGATCTTAAAAGTGGTTATCATCATATTATAATGAAGGAAGGAAATGAATAGAAACCGTTTTTAAAACTAAATATGGGTTGTATGAGTGGTTAGTTGTGCCATTTGGACTTACTAATGCACCTAGCACATTTATGAGATTAATGAAACATGGTTTACGTGCATTCTATAGGTAAATTTGTAGAAGTTTACTTTGATGGCATATTCGTATATAGTAAGGATATAAATGAACATATAGGGCATTTACGATGTGTGCTTATGGTCTTAAGGCAAGAACAACTTTATGCTAACTTTAAAATGTGCACATTTTGCATCGAAAAAGTTGTTTTCTTGGTTACGTCGTTGGTGGAAAAGGTATTGAATGAGGAGAAAATCAAATCCATCAAGGAGTGGCCAACACCGCATAACTGAGGTAAGAACTATTCATTGGTTAGCTAATTTTTATAAGCGTTTTATTAAAGATTTTAGCACACTTGCCACGCCACCCACGAGAATTATAAAGAAAAGTGTGATTTTATCACTACAAGACTTTAACAATACATTTGAGATTGAATGTGGTGCCTCAGGAATAAATGTTGGAGTTGTCTCAATGTAGGAACAAAGGTCAATAGCTTACTTTAGTGAAAAGCTAAGTACAGTAACTCTCAACTATCCTACATATGACAAGGAATTATATGCACTTGTTCGAACTTTAGCGATATGGCAACCCTACCTATAGCCAAAGGAGTTTGTGATTCACACCGACCATGAGTTCTGAAGCATTTAAAGGGTCAAGGTAAGCTAAACAAGAGACATGCAAAGTGCATAGAGTTCATCGAGACATTTCCATATGTTATTCGATACAAACAAGGAAAAGAAAATGTGGTAGCGGATACTTTGTCGAAGTGGTACGTATTTCTAACTTCTTTAAGTACCAAATTGTTAGAATTTGAATATGTCAAGAACATGTATGCTAATGATCCAGATTTTTCTAATATATACGAATGGGTAATTAGCGCAAAACGTCCTTACCTTTACACGGTTTTGTGCAAAACGTCCCTACCTTTCATTTCTTGGTGCAGAACGTCCTTACCTTTCCAATTTTTGGCGCAAAACGTCCTTTTTGACCATTTTACCCTTCTATTGAAATAAAACAAACACAAAAGAAAAGAAAAATAAAGAATAATTTTCAATCTTACTCCTAAACTTCTAAAAAATGCAAATTAATCCAAAACTTATAAAAATATTAAAAAGAACAAAAAAATCTCTTTTGCCCCCTTTTAGCCGAATACATGAGCTCATTTTTCCGGCGACTTCCGACCGTCCAAACCGTCAGATATTGGTTCCAACATATCCTCCTCATTACACTCTACAACTACATATCAAGAAATCCCCATAACTCGTTGTAAGTTGACCGAAAATTAAATTCAAAAATCACAGCCTAAAAATTGGTATGTTGATCCGACGTCAAGATGATCGGAGGTTGGGAATTTTGCCTTCAAATGTGGCGGCTTAGAGGTTGATAATTTTTTTATATTTGTGACTAATTTGCACATTTTTAAAAGTTTGAACCTACAATTGCAATTTATTCTTTATTTTTTTTTGTTTGTTTTATTTCAATAGAAGGGTAAAATGGTCAAAAGGACGTTTCACACCAAAAATTGAAAAGGTAAGGACGTTCTGCACCAAGAAACGAAAGGTAGGGACGTTTTGCACAAAACCGTGTAAAGATAGGGACGTTTTGCGCTAATTACCCTATACGAATCATGATATAAAGGTATTATGGATACATTCTTTAGGCATGATGAGTATCTATTTCGGGAAAATAAGTTATGTGTTCCTAAATGTTCGATGAGAGAATTATTAGTCCGTGAAGCACATATTGGAGGTCTAATGGGTCATTTTGGGGTTAAGAAGACTTTAGAGATGCTAGGTGAACATTTTTATTGGCATAAGATAAAAGTAGATATTGATCAAATTTGTAATAGATACACCACCTGTAAAAATGCGAAATCTAAAGTTTTACCTCAAGGTTTATATACACCATTACCTGCTCCTAGTGAATTTTGGGTTGATGTGTTTATAGATTTTGTGTTGAGTTTACATAGGACTACGAAAAGAAGAGATTCTATATTTGTAGTGGTAGATAAATTTAGTAAAATGGCACATTTTATTCCATGTCACAAAGCTGATGGTGTCACCAATATTGCAGACTTATTCTTTAAGGAAATAGTGCGCTTACATGGGATTCCTAGAAGCATTGTACTGGTAAGGGATGGTAAATTCTTTAGTCACTTTTGGAGGATTTTGTGAAATAAGTTAAGAACCAAGCTATTGTTTTCTACTCCTTGTCATCCACAAACGGATAGACAAATTGAGGTAGTTAATAGGACTATGATACAAATGTTACACACTATAGTTAAAATTTGAAAAGTTGGGAGGAATGCTTACCATTCATCAAATTTGCATATAATAGGGTCATGCATTCTACGACTTCTTACTTACCATTTGAAATTGTATATGATTTTAATCAACTAAAACTTTTGGATTTAATTCATTTACCTATGAGGGCAACTTAGATGGAAAGAGGAACGCCGACTTGGTGAAATTACTCTATGAAAAGGTAATGTTGCAAATTGTAAAGAAAAATGAGCATTATGCTTCTCAAGCAAGTAAGGGATGAAAGCGCGTTACATTTGAATCGGGAGATTGGATTTGGATATACTTGAGAAAAGAGTGCCTTCCAAAACAAAGAAAGTCGAAGTTGCAAACGTGGGGAGATGGTCCATTCCAAGTCCTTGAAAAGATCAATGACAATGCCTACAAATTAGATCTTCAGGTGAGTATAATGTTTCGGCTACCTTTTAAGTCCGGGAAAGGATCCATTAATCGTTGAGGAATAGCCTATGATAGGTCACGAGAGCAGTGGGTCAAAGAAGCAATGAGACTACTTGCTTAAGCCACGTGGACGAAACATTTATCACGACAAGCAAATGGACAAGTTTCTTAGTAGGCAGGGAAGATGAAACGAAGTAGAGCAACTTAATTCAAGTAACGGATGAAGAGGCTAGAAAGAACAACTATGAGACCGCATAGTTGTTCAGGTCATGCAGTCGCACGCCCCTTTACCGAGCCCACGGGATAGTGCCTTAAATGATCTGTGAGACCGCATAGAATTACACCATACGGCCGCATAGTGTATTTCCAACAGCAAATTTTTCAAATTTCGCGTAATCTTCTATTTTAGTTAAAACTCTATTTTGTGGTATCTTTTATTATTTTAGAGTTAATTCCGTTTTGACTAGGGCTTTAGGGATTCCATATAAATGGAGTTATTATCTTTATTGTAAAAACACACAATTATTGAGAGATTTATTGCAATGCATTATTGCTTTCTTCTTATACTTCATCCAATTAATTATAAACTTATCAAGATTATTTCTTGTGGCATTCAAACAAACCTAGATTCTTGAGTTGTAATCGCGGGGTCAACATATTGTCAGTGATTGTTTTGGTTCTTTAGTTCAATATCTTTTGAAACAAGCTTAAATATTGATTCTTGGCTTTCTTGAGATTGAATCAATCTTGTATAGGTTTCATAACTTCAATTACTACGTGAGTTAGCATCAATTAGTGGTATACCTCATTCTATAAAGCATACCGAATTGATTGAAACCAATAATATTATTTCATGCTCATTGCCAAAATGTAAACTCTGTTTGCTAAATGGTTTTAAATATTGAAGAAATGGAGGGCTTTGCCTAATTCATCAAGGAAAAAAAGGGATAAATCTAATATATACATACTACTTGGTCAAATTTTATTTTTAATAGTCCTAAATTTTGAGCTTTAAACCCCAAACTATATTAAACCCCCTATCTTCCATTCTCAAATCCCTAACCCATAATCTTCAAATTTCAACCCACCATCCTCTTCACAATTTCCAACTTTATGATGCACTGACATGGACACGTGTATCTAACACGATAAGTGTTTGATACGTCAACACATGATTTTCGAAAAATACTAACACGATACATCGTCACCACGTTGATTAAATTCATTAACATTCTTCATATATAGTATAGATTTAATTTTATACTTATTATTAATTTTTTCTTGTTGAGATCTTATAAATATAACTATCTATTTATTATTTACTAATAAATTTGAGTTAAAATATATAATATTTCGAATAAAAGAAAGATTAAGGTAGAGTGTTTGAGAAGTGTCGGTATCGACATGTGTCAGACACATGTTGGGCACATACATACTACTCTAGTTAAGTGTCCATGCAACAGAGCTGCAGCTAAATAGGTTTCTTTAGTACTCTCTATCTCTTCATATTCCAAACCACAATCCTCAACACGATCCACACCTGGCTAAGCTTCCACTACATCCCATCCCCACCCCCACCGCACTCCTCTCAGATTTAGAGCCATACAACTAAAGAGCTGCAGCTGTCTAGGTCCAATTAAGAAAAACTCTATATATGAAATTTATTTTTGATCCACAAAGGCACCATTTCTCGTTTGCTGAAAAGTTTGGTTAGCCAAAAAGACATTCAACCAGTACATACGTGACTAAGAACACATTTTTCAATGTATATCAGTTTCGTGAGAAATATATATTGATCCTCATAGATAAAAACCAATGGAATACTAATCAACATATTTTTCCATGTCAACTGGTTTTTTATTTTAATTATGAAATTTTCATAGACTTCTGTTATATAACTCATTAGAATCATGTTATTAATGTGCTTACATTTCCTTGTACCGATCCTACAGAGTATATCCATATGATAATTCTTCAGTGTGAGAAGCATGATAATTTTATAAGTGTCATACATTTAATTACCGAACAGGAATTGTTCATATTTTTACCACATACCAATTAGCTTATAGATACACATCAATATGGCTACTTTTAGCACAGAGTATATAGATCTCTTTACACTCGTGGATAAATTAAAGATCAGACATATATTGCAATTTACAAGATTTCAGATTCAATCAAACTAGGACAAAATGTTACTTCATTCACTCCAAAGTCCATTCAAGTGAGGACAAATGTCCAATGGACTCAACTCCAGAGCTACTTGGTTGAATTCTAAAGAACTCCACCCCCCCTCTCTTTCCTCCTCCTCCTCTTAGAACACTTAAAATGAAACCTGATCCTTTTAGCTAACTTAATAACAAAGTATATATGCAACTTATTTTAAAACACTAACTATGTAGGGGACAAAGGTAATCAATTAGCATACACAATAAATATGAAATGAAGTGAAAGAATTGGAAAGTATGGGAGTACCAAAAGCAGAAAAAGCAAAGAAGTGCCTAATTAGAAGGTGAAGGAGAAGAAAGCATCTCCATGATCTTCTTGTCCCGTCTCCCCATTGCCACGTCCCAAACATCGTTCCCTATGTGCTTCGGCTGCCAAGAATTAATATCAATAATCATAACCATCGAATCAAGAAGAAAATAAAAACAATTGGATCTGAAAAAATGCAAACAGATGAAGAGAAATTGATAATTACGCGGCCATGGGCTGCCTTGTGAATGAAGTATTGAGCATTTCCCATCACACAAAGCATGCCTGCTATGATTCCCAAAGGCAACATTGCTTCGAGCCATATCATCGCTCTCTCTCTCTCTCTCTCTCTCTCTCTCTCTCTGTTTCAGAAATTCAGACGACCTCTTTCCCCAATTGTTAATTAAAGGTTTGTAATTTCACACTGGACTTCGAGTTGGGCTTTGGCCCATGGTGAGACGTAGTTAATCGGGCTAATATTCATTGACATGGTGGACCAATAATCCATATTTATTTGAATAAATTTCTTTTGCCAGCTATCCTCTATTACCCGTGGGCCGCGCGATTAATTGTGGGAAATACTACATAATTACTACATTATAAAAACATATTTCAAAATTGACACACTCCCTAAAAATTTTCATAAATCGGGGTGCTAAATCATAATATTAAATATATATGATTATAATATAATATACACTAAGTTTGGATTAAATATACTATGCCAAATTAAATCCTACAAATCTTACTATAATATATTTAAAGTATTTTTCTCACAATCAAACGAGACTTTCTCTCTCTACGAACTCAGTTCTCGCCGAAAATCTCCAACATCACAAAATTCATTGTTTATCATCGATTTCGAGCCACAATCAATGAATAAGGTCACAATCCCGTCGACATACTTCTGATTTTTATTGTTTTGGAGAAGTTGAAGCTGGATATGGCATAATCGGATTTTTCCAAAGCAAAATACTGAGTCATGTGGTATGATTTCGAAGGTAAACTTATAATCACCGTTAATTCTCAATTTTGAGCCATGATCAATGAATGAGGTTACAATTTTATCGACATACTTCTAATTTTCATTTTTCAAGAAATGTTGAAGTTCGGCTGTAGAAGAATTCGATTTTCTGTGTATGATTACGAATGGCAATTTTGTACGTTTGCCTATTGTACAGAGGTCACATGTCACTTATACTGGTGAATGATACATGCAAGTATGATGAATTGGTCGAAATTGTTCTTTCAGAATTGGGGCTTAATGATACAAACTTAGACGTGACAATGACATATTCTTTGGATTCTAGTTTACCTCCAGTTTGGATTATGAACAATAATAATGTCCTAACGTATTTGAGGTTAAAATCTTTGGATGAGGTTGTATTGAGTTATCCTATTATGGTTGATGTTATCGCTGCAATTTCATGGCAGTCAAGATATACATTGCAATGCCCAGAGTCATCGACTACTTCCGTCAAGTCATCAACTAGTGTGTTTTCTTTAAAACAAATAGCTCAAGAAATTCGTGACTCGGTGGTGACCGTTGAGAAAGAAAACATTCAAGAATATGTGACATTGGTATCCAAAGCAAATGCTAGAGCAGTAGTGGAAGGAAATTTTTTCGCAACAAGGACATACTAAAAATTAGCTTGGTCTTCTATGTTATACAAAACAAGTTTGAATATAAGGTGTTGAGATCGGACGAGGATTACGCGATAAAGTGTTTGCATAATGATTGCAAATGGATATTTAGATCTTCACGCTTGAGAGACACAAAAATGTTTAAGATCAGGGAAATGTATAATGGTCACACATGCTCGATGAACATTGTTTTAGAATCTCGTCGACAAGCATCTAGCTTAATTGTGTCAAACTGCATCAGGTACAAATACACATCTTCACGTACAATATACACTTCTAATGATATCTCGAATGACATGTTACATGAATATGAAGTATCAATGAATTATGTGAAAGCGCGGAGGTCATGTGAACATACATTAAAATTGATTAGAAGTAATCCAACAACATGTTTCAGTTGCTACCGTTTTATTTCTTTATACTAAAATAGATGAACATGTGGACAGTCACAAGAATATAAACATACCATTTAAATAGATTTAAATATTGTTTTATGGCTTTCGGTGCATCTATCGTTGGTTGAAAATATTGTGGGCCAGTCATTGTAGTTAATGGAACATATTTAAATGGCCACTACGGAGGTACACTCTTCACGGTTTGTACACAAGATGCAAACAATAACATCTTCATACTAACTTTTGGAATTTGGGATAATGAAAATTATAAATCATGGAGCTGGTTTCTTGAGATGTTGAAGAGGGTATATGGATTGAGAGATGGATTATGTATAATATCAGATAGACACAATAGCATAAGAAATGTCATTGAATTCATATATTGATAAGTGTATTTTATACACTTATATGAGGTCTAAAATAACGATATTTGATAATTCGTTTCACAAAATATTTCCTAAATTGTTGTATTTTATATTATATAGGTAAAACTCAATAGTTGAAATGGGGAATCGAAAGAAAGAAGCGAAAATTGGTGAAAATGAAGCAAGATCCAAAGTTTGAGGACTAAATTGTAATTATTTAATAGTTGATTCAGACACAAGAAGATACTTTGAAGATTGTTAGGAAACAATTGGATGAAATTAGAACTTAAAAATGAATGGAATATGATCAAAATCAATTTCCAATTGCAAGTTATATTCCAGATTTTTAACCGAATATTAAGACCCATATTTGGCATAGTAAACGTCCGAATTGGAAAAATTATATTTCTAGAGAAGTTGTATCCCTTTGATCTAGCTTTCCAACTCACTTTAAATCTCTTTAATCGGATATCGGGAGAGAAAGGTATAGCCAAAATACTGACTGTTATGCAGATACAAAAAAATCCACGTGTGAAGACAACTTTCCTTATTCAATTATAACTCTTTGGAAACCAATTTGGGTATGATTTTCAACCAATTTTCGACTCTTACAAAGAAATAACAGTAGAATACATATAAAGAACCTCTTATATACATATTATACTCTAATATTCATCAATTATTATTATCAAAAGATGAGTGTTCATAGTTTTTGTGGAAGAATTGACGGGGATTTGCAAGAATTCAATCAAAGTGAAGATTTAAAACTAATTTTTAGGCAAAGAAGAGAAGGCGCAAGTGAAAATTCATCAAGAAACCATTGAAAAGATTCAATATTTCAAGATTCATCTTCATCTTCTCAATTTATCAAAAACCCGAGTTATATCGTTTCACTTAAATATGATTTCTTGTAATTTCGATATATTATGTTAATTTTATACATTGCTAGGATGAGATGAAACCTTATTATTATATTTTTAGTTTTTAATTAATTATTTTGACTTGATTTGATTTGATTTGATTTGTAGATATTTATTATTGTTTTTACGTTCTTTTCAATTGCTTGATCACCAATTGAATTGTTAGTAAATTTTATTGTTATCGAGATAGACAATAGAGTTTAAGCACATTATAATAAACATTGTAAAGTTCCATAGAGAATAGAAATATACATCTATGCTTTATATGGTTTCAATATGCGTTCTAGTACTTGTTAATGCATTTATCATGTTTGTATTTTTCATTGAGAGATAGAAGAGTCACATGAGAGGAATAGATTTCATCGTAATCGATAGAGACTTTCAATTATATTAGGAACATTGATCAACATAAATGATTTTAAATTGTCAATTTAATTGTTACACTAAAAATGAAATAATAAGGGAGATTCGACATATTAGCAATGCATATCACATGTTTGAAAAACATATTTACAATTTTCATTAGTTTAATCGATAATTTATGGATTGGTATAAAAATATCAAAAAGTTTGTTTGCTATTCGATTAAAGTTGGAGTTAATTTTGACCCAATCAAATACGTAATCATCATGGGTTCGACACTTTTTTCACTACTTTATTACTTGATAACGATCTCATTCACTTGAGGCAATGCATGGGATCTAGTCATACCATTTCCTTAAAAATTTGAAGACCCATTACACAAAATCAAGTCACAATGTCACACATGCATTCAATTCTGCTGTGAAAGCATATACAATGGATGGATTTGAATACAAAATACGGCAATTGAACTCAATGAATGAAGAGATCGGGGGATATTTGATATGTGACTGTCTATAACATATATTATGACTCCATGTGACTTGTTCTGTGATATTATGAAATGTCTGTGAATATCTATGATCATGCATGTTTAATGTACGAACTATATTTCATTTATTGTTACATGGAATTGAAACATGGTTATGAATGAAATATATCAATGGATACTTAGTATGTGGCCTCATTTACAATTGAAACATGATATATTTTTGAATATGGCCATCTATGGCCTGTTTTGTAATAATATTGACTATCTGTAGATCTTTAGAGTTAAGTATGACCATATGTGACATGTTGTTACTTGTGCTTGAATATATTATCGAATAACAAGCTATCGATTTTTTGTTTGGCTGTGATCGTTTGTGACCGACTATGAATAAAATTCGAAATTAATTGACTTGAGTGTTTTAACTAAGTTTGAATGTCATCTTCGACTAAATGTGACCAATTCTGTATATATTATTTATGACAAAAATATAAATCTACATGTTAAGCATATGTGACCATTTGTGATTGTCACACGTTTTATGCAACGTAAATTATACCGCAAGTATACAGTGTTAAGTTTTGTAATATAGTAGTAGAGTTAAGTATCGAACTCACAGGGATTGTATTTAATTCCTACCAAGTACTAAAATTATTTAGCTTTTAGTTTATCTAGACGACCCCAATCTCAATTCAATGTTTTTTGGACCATGCTATGCTACCCGAATGGGTTACCAAATTTTTTACCGAATCGCCAATGCTTAATAATACAAATGAATTGAAAACAATTAATAGGAGAATATCAATGCGAGAAAATCTATGAATTGATTTCATCTCACTATCAACAATGTTTTCAACTTTTAAAACTACTTCTATCGATTTTTCCTGAATTCATAGACAAGAATCATAAATTAAATCTATTCCCTATCTCAAGTGTCGAATAGAACCTATTTCTATATTATAATTCCAATATCCTCTATTCCAAATTAACGCTATAGAAATTATAAGCACATGATTCTTAAATGAAATAAACCTCAAAGGAATTATACTTTCTCTCGAAACCTATAATTTTTTAGGTTGTGTAATTCTTAGATCACACCTAAATTTCTCTCTCTCATGTGCTGAAATTTAAAGTATCAAATCATTCAATTATTGGTTAGATAATTGAAATCAATGCGCAAGAATTAAGGGAAAAATCAAATGAATTAACTATAAAAGAATTCAAACATACCTCAAGTTTGGTTACATCAAACCCTAAATATTAAAATTAGCTCATGATAAATAAAACAACATATTAAATTCTGAATTAAAGGACATGGAGAAGAAAATAATAAGAAAAACTCTTTTGATACTTGAATTCTCCTTTAATCTCTTGTTGTTTTCGCTCTAGATCGATTATCCTCCCTTTTGTCTTCTAAGAATATGAGCATTATCTATCACCGAAGATAAAATGTCAGACACAAATTCAACAAAAGATTTAAGAGACCACCTGATGTCGTTCAAGCCGTCTTTCAACACATTTTGACTTCGAATGACCTCATTGAGCTTCAAAAAACTGATTGAATGACGCATTTATATCATTCATGTCAGACAGTTCTGACTTCTTCGATAGAAGCTCCTCTTTCAGTCATTTGTTATCCACTTGAAGCTTGGTTATTTCTTTATCCATCAACTGCTTGAGTCGACCACATTCTTGAAGATTTTTGTAGTTAGCAGGATTGTATATAAAATAGATTCTTAAATCTATAAAAAATGAAATTACTTACTTTGACACATGAACAATCAGGATGATATACATGACAAGGCTGAGCATGAGAGCTAGAGCTAGCAACCCCCGTCCATTTTTTAGGAGGTGGATCGACAAAATCATCGTCTGAATCTTGAACATGTACTTTTGACAACAGGGAAGTAGACTCACTTTTGCCCATTAAAGTTTTAGAGATCCTGGTGTTTTGATTTGGTTGTCTAGGTTTCTAGTACTGCACATCTATCGATTGTACCCTACATACAGAACAACGAAATCAGTTAGCAGGATGATACAAATCAGGTCACAATATATATGAAGGAAAGTCACAAGTAACATATTTCATGTCACAGTCATAAGTGATATGTGACTTTACGAATAGGATATTCACACTTCAGGTCACAATCACATTCCATGTCATAATATATCTAAAATTCATATTTAGAACCTGTTATATATGGCATCGTAAGCTCTACTTCAAACGGATCAATGTCATTTATCACAACCTGTTTGACATAAAATGGAAAAAAGTTGAGCATGTGTCATTTTAAATATGTATAAATAATCAAATGATTACATAACAATTCAAACGTATTTAAGAACTTTCATTCTCGCTTCCAAACACTATGTCCTCCAACATGCCACTAAATGATGTTTGTGCGCAGTCCAATTCATAATTTGAGGATGTTTCTTACAAATTCTTGTGTCCACATTCTCCTCAAGGGGCAGGTATGCACATATGTACTGACTTTTTTGTTTTGATAATTCATTCATTAGTGAAGATAATATGGTCTCAAACAAATATCTGCCTTAAGGAAACATTTCAAAAATGGAAAAATTGTCTGCAAGTGGAAAAATGTATTGATCTACGACCTTTGGGTAGGGTGTAGCAAATAGATACGATGTGATAAGATATATAATCCCAATCTTAACCATGCCATGGTTTGGTGCATCATCTAGTGAAGAAAGACTCTTTTGACATCTTCACATGTGACAGCTTTTAAGTCCCTAAAATACGTATCCTTCACTGCAGACGATTTTTCATCCAACATCGGTTGACCATCGACCACATCATACATCAATCTAGCGACCAAACAAAATTCAACAATGGAGAACTGAATATATCTCCCATTTATGTTGAATACACCTCTTACTTGTTAGGTTGTTTCACCTCCCATAGTAAATATAGTGAATCAACTATGGCTGCACTACTATCTCCCTACAATGCATGTAGAAGAGACGTGTGTTTTTCAGAATAACCCTCTGAGCATCGGTGAATTTTATCACAAAGTGTGAGATGACACTCTGTATGGATGTTATAGTGATCTTCCCATAGAACCAATTCCTTAATTTTATTAAATAGTTCTAAACCTGCACAATCGTACTGTCAAACATGTTACTGTGACCTTCAAGACACAAGCATTTGGTCACAAATTCTCTAAAACATAACAAATGACAGTAGATAGTCACAACACATTTATTTTATCCACTATGAAGCATATTAACATGTTACAAGATAGAATCAACTACCATTTACATTCTAGAAAAATTAGCAACACAAAATAATATTTTAAAACATGATAGTGCTGACATTCTAATTCAATCCAGCTCACTTTAGAAAACATGTTCAGTTCACATAAATAGTAATCGATCAAACAGTACACCAAATAAGTCACAAACTCTTCAAATTACAAAAGACCCAAATCAAGTCACAAAATCAATTTTTACCTTCTTCACGGATTTCCTTCAAGAGGCCGACATTTTGACTTTCTTTGCTGAAGAATAACCTCCGACATCTTTTTTCCTTTATCCTCCTCCTTTATATTCATACCAACACTACGAATTCTACAAATTTTAAATATACAATGGTTGAAACTAAAATGTAATTGGCTATTTCACATGAATATCTGATGATAATGCCGACGATTGGGAGTTCTTGTATGGTTGAAAATGGTAGAGAAAGACATGAGTTCTATTGTAGAGAGAGAGAAACGTGGATTTTGTATTGTAGAGAGAGAGAGAGAAGGAAATGTGGTTTTCTATATGGTAGAAAGAGGGGGATGTGGTTTGAATGACATGGATAAGTACATAGAGAGAGATACGTGGACGGTCCAGATTAAATACCATAAATAAATAGTTAACCTAATAAATTTATTTTTATTAATTTAAAAATAGATAATTATCACCTGATCTTTGATTTTAAACTTTATCCCCTTATTTCTGAATTGTAAACTTGAAAACTAGGGTTTTTGGTAATTTTCTCTTAATTGTGTCTAGTTTACCATCACTTATTGAGCCCTTTGATCCTAATTTTTTTTTTTTTCAAAACACTTTATCTCTCTTCTTTTCAATCAAACATTCTTTAATAAAATAAGGGAAAATTGCAATCATGGTACCAAACTTTTTACTTTTTGTAGACTTTGTCCAAATCTTTCATTTGTATCACCCACGATTCGTACCCGGAATCCAAATTGACAGAAATTTTTAGTTTGACCGTTAGTTAACCAATAATTAAATGTCTAATCAATTGTTGACCAATTTTTAAAGGGTAAATATGTAACTTTACATTTTTCATATGAAAAAATTAAAATAAAAGAAAAACAAATACAAGCGACTGTTCATCTTCTTCCCCCACCCTCGAAACCTTCTCTAATCATTTTTTTCCATCGCCCCTTTCGGCTAGGAAACAACACAAGTTATTCATGCATTTCATCCTCTTCTTCCGTAGCCACCAACACCTCCTCTTCTTCCAGCAGCACCGCACCCTCTACGACTCCATAGCCTCCATAAAATGTGTTCGGGACTGAGGCCTAGACCACACAATAGAATGGGAAAGGCACCTCAAACCCGTTATCAACCTTAAAACCTTTATAATTTCCGAGCCCTCAAATTCACTTCCATTTTCCATAATCGCCCAAATTGTAATTCCCGAGTTCACAAATTATTTTTGGGTGATTTGTGGGAAGAAGATGAACATAGCTTGGGTCCGAGCCGGAGCAGACTTATTGGGATCTCTCTTCGGCTAAATTTGAATTCGGGTCGAAACCATTAAAGGGATTTTATATGGAGCTTGTATTTGAGAAGCAAATGATTCTGCTTCTTGTAGACATGAGTAGAGATGTCAAACAGGTCGAACGACTCGTCAGTTCGGCTGCTCGACTCGTTAAAATACGAGCAACGAGAGCTCGAGCCGAGCCGAGCCGCTCGCAAGCTCGACTCGTGGGCTTGTGAAAAATTTTAAAAAAACGTGAAAAAGTATTTTAAAAAATCAAAAAAGCTCCTGGCTCGGCTCGTGGGCCGACAAGCTCGTGGCTTAAAGGGCCGAGAGCTAGCTCGGCTCGACCCATTGACATCTCTAGACATGAGGAATGAAACTTTGAAGAAAACAGGTTGACGTCGGTGGAGGAGGGGACGACGGTGGTGATGGTGGAGGAGGCGGCGACGGTGGTGCCGACAGTGTGCTAGTGGTGGTGTCGGCACTGTTGATGCCGGGAATGAGAACTGATTGCAAGTTTTTGGTTTTTTTTTTATTTAATGAAAAAATTGTCAAGTTACAATTTTACCCCTCCCAATTTTGTCAAAATTGGTCAAAATCTACTATTATTGGTCAACTAATAGGCAACTAGACAGAAACCGTCCATTTGGACCTCTTGTGCATATTTTTGAAATGTTTGATACTGTAGGTGATACAAATGAAATGTTTGGGTAAAATCTACAAAAAGTGAAAGATTTGATACTGTGGCTGCAATTTTTCCATAAAATAATCTTGTACGTAAAATAAAAAATTTCCTTATTTTTTAACCATACAACTTCCATCAATCTATTATTTAAAAATGCATTTCACACAAAAAATGGGACTTAAACATAGCCTGAATTATATTATCATTTAAATTCGCATTAGAACATCATAACATTATTTTTTTCATTTCATTTTGCTATACAAACTAAATTTTGGAATAAATTTCATCTGCCGTCCCGAAAATTTAAATGTAATTGAGTCAATAAATTTTAGGATTACTCAACTTTAATTTAATTTGAAGTATAAATTTTTGAGGGTTTTTTGAGAGCTCAAAATCATTATTATAAGGGCAAAAGTACTTTTGTATAAAATACAGTTTCTTAAGTGCCCAAAATCGCGCAAGTACTTTAGTATAAAAATGCATTGAGAGAAATGCGAGAACCGAAGTGTTAAATTGGTGATATTTGAAACTAAATTAAAAACTTAGTGACTAAATTGAAATTTTACTTAATGTTTAGTGACCATCGATGAAATTCACTTTCACATTTTTGTTTTAACTTCTGTCCATTTTCGCAGCCCCATTTTATTTCCCTTCATCCAAACTGTTGAAGAGAGGAGACAGAAAACGGTGCCGTTGAAGGAGCTGTCGGCCACTCTGTCAATACTGCACCAGCTATGACTGGGTTGGCAGCATCAATATCCACTGCCCTCATGCGCTCCCACCGGTGGGTCCCGTTCTCTTGCATGGATGACACGTGTTTCGTCGCCTACTACAAATCCACCACCCTCTATTTACCATCTCCATTTCATCTTTTTACTGTCATCTACTTTTCAAAGTCACTGCAGGACTTTTCTTTTTCTCCGTGTCGTTTTCTGTGTGTAATAGCGCAGTCTGCGGCGAAGATTTTTTTTTTTTTTTTTGGCAGTAAAATTGTAAACAGGTAAAGGAAAAGGGATTTTTGGGATTTTCTTTCTGCACATTTCAGTGACTTTTCAATACATATTTACCTTCGAGGGTTCTCTATTTCTCTCCGTCTCTGCGCCTTTTCTTTTGATACTGTTAATAAACCCTGAAAGTCTGAAGCCCGAAGCCATTGCTTGATAAGCTATGTCGGGTCTTTACAATTCCAACTTTTCTCCTGCAAGAACTGTGTCTCCACAGATTAGAAATACCCCAGATGTAGAAAGGTATGATTGTACATTATTTTTTATTCTCTTTTTTAAAATCTGGTTACTTGAATAGTTTGGCTGATTTTGATCGATGTTCATGTTATGTTTCATTTTGAAATATCTTAGTAATCAGTACTTGTCAGAGCTGTTGGCGGAGCATCAGAAGCTTGGACCTTTCATGCAAGTGCTTCCCAATTGTAGTAGACTTTTGAATCAAGGTGATTTTTTTATTTTTCTTTTTTACTTCAGTCATTGATACTTACTCCCCTTATTTGTTGGATCTAGGTTGTGTGGGTTTCTGTGTGTTTTAATTGCATTTTGCTTTTAGATGTACTTGTTGGATTTGAACATATTCAAGTTACCACAATAGGCGACCTTGTTGTACTTCCCCGTGGGTGGCTAGCTCTTCTTGGCTGTAATTCAACATTCACCCATAAATTCACTGCATTTTCGTTGTGGAATTGCACCTTGACCATTGTTGTATGATTGGTTTTGAAATCAAACATTGTGTATTTTTATTGCATTTGAACAATTTCAATGCGATCCATTTTGGTGGCAACCAAAATTCTTGAACTTAATAGTCAGCGCATATCTGAATATTTGATAGGGTTGATGCACATACGTTCTTGTAATGTCTATTTGAAGTGATAACGAGGCTACATTTGTATAACTTTGTCGGTTTTTCCTTAGCCTTCTAGTTCTCGAGAAAATTGATGATTTTTTTATTTTTTATTTATTATTTATTTATTATTTTTATAAATTGGAAGGTATGTGGGAAAATCTAAATATCTGACCCTTACTTGGGATTGGTCCAGTTTCATGGAAAAACAACAACCAGTTTTCTCCACTGTGGACCTCAAATTATGGGGTTGGCATAACTACAGAAATTTGTTAATTTACTGAAGAGGAGCACAAAAGTAAGTGTTGAGTGAGGGGTGGTTGAGAATAGTATTGCATAGTGGGTAATAATGCTATTACAAACTTCATTGGATATCCGCGATTCTGCGTTTCACTTGTTCTGGCACCTTTGATTTGTCTTTGGTATTATACTTTTGAAACTGATCAATACTTCCTTTTATTGATTGGTCGCATCTCACGTGGAGTGATGCATTTAGAGTTCTTCTAGCTTTTAGATTTAGTAAAATGTGTTAAAAAAAAAAAGGCTTTGTTGACTGATATTCGTAGATGTAATATTCATATTAAATCTGCAAATACCACTATTTAGAGTTACAACAGGATGTTCTAACTCTCATGTTAAACAACTGTTGTGATCTAGCATTTTTCAAAGGTTATGTTTTGCTGATTTTGAAGTGTCATCTTACCATTGCCCTATCATTGTATCTTTACAGAGATAGTACGGGTTTCCAGGATTATGCCAAACCAAGGTTTTGGTGAACTTGATAGACTAAGACATAGAAGTCCTAGTCCCATGTCTTCATCAAATCTTTTATCAAATGTTGCTGGTACAGGGTTAGCTGGTTGGAATGGACTTCCGCAGGAGGTAATTAATTTTCTGATCATTTGGTTACGTCTATATTGTAAGTCAATCAATGTGGTTATGTTATATTGAACATCCCCCCCACCCAAAATTAAACAGAAGTATGGGATGGAAGTGCAATGTCATTGTACTGAAAAGAAAATTGAAACTGCTCTAATATTGCACCTTTGGTATCAGTGTAGGCTGCTTAAGTGAATGTCAGTATCATATCTAGTGTACAAAGATAGAGAGGGAAGGGGGGGGAGGGGGGGAAAGAGAGGTCGTTCAACATATTGAATACTACATATAAAGGTTTGAATTGTTTAGCAACAGCAGTCCTATTTGTATGTTCAAGAATGGAAACTTAACTAACTAATGGGATAACATCTGAACTTATAGACGAGTAATTGTTGTAAGAAACAAAGTAATATCTAGAACAAGCTTTAGGAATTCGGTGAAATTCTCCCTTCTTCGTGTACTCAGTAATTGGGGTAGTGATTATCAAAACTCTCAATTCATTTCCTATGAAAAGAGGCTGCTTACGGTGTGTGAATATGAGTAGAAACTTTGGAATTGTGTTAGGAAATAAACCTGTAGAACTATTTCGGTATTTCCTTGCCAACCTTGTGAGTCCTTTTGTGCATTTTCTAAGATTCACATTTACTGTGGCTCGATGACTTGGCCAATTTAAATGTTGTTAAAGGTCTTTGGGATGCATGATGAATTTGATTATATGCTGGTCATCAAAGTTTTTGAACTTGGTTTGTGATTTCGTTTTGCAGCCTCCTAATTTGTATACCAAAGCTAAGACATAACTCCTCTTTTATCTATTCTAGTAATTTTATATTTTAAAATGTTTAAAAGGATTTTGTGCCCATCTGTGATGCTCAAACTCTCCATTTGGGTTGAAGTACCCGTGTTGAAGACATGACATAGTGTGGGTATGAGATTTAGCGGTGAAGCTGCAATTTTTATTTATTTATTTATTTTATTTTATTTTTATTTTTTATTTCTCCCTTGTGTAGGCATTGGTGGAGTAACTTTATTAATGGTTTATCAAATTATAATTTCAATATACGGTAGGTTCCCAAGGCATGTCAAAAACATAGAAGCCTTTTCAACTTCTGATAATCTTTTTGTGTCTGTTATTTTTATTATTAAAATTCAATATAATCAAATATTTAATTCACACATTTCTTTAATTTTATTACATAAAATAAAAATATATATTATTGTTAGGTGCATCCACAAGTGTCTAATTTTGGTTCTTTTGACCGTATCCCCATGCCCTAGATTTTAGGAAAAAGGGATCCTTCACCCCTGTTTGGTAGGGATTAAAATTAAATTTTTAGTGGATTTTGATAAAAAATTTTGAAATGTGTGGTTAATATTGATTGTTTGACTTTGATTTATATTAAAATTGAAATCAATACCAAACAGGGGCTTGATATGTACTTGTATGATGTATCAAATGCGTGTACCCGAAGCAACGTATGTACCCATTGTGTTTGTTTGAGGAATGTACTTTGTGGTTGAACTTTTTGGAGTTTTCATTTTTCTTGCAGCACGATGGAACCTGTACAAATTAACTTGATATGTTGATCACCCAATTTCTATTGGGAAAGATGAATAGGTCCTTCAAGAATGGCCATGTTTACTTTTACTGCCTAGTAAATGCATAATATTACAAATGTTAGGATGAGATAGGCAATAAATGTTTGAGACCTGTAGTGGATAGGTGTATGCAAAAGTCATATGGCAACTCTCTATCTGCCACTTTTTAGATTCATTTACAGTGTACATTCATTCCCACTGTAACCCGCAATTGAGGCCTTTAGTTCCGTTCACCATAGATTTGAGGTACCTTTCCTTTCAATGCATCCATCACTCTATTTTTATTATGTTCTACTACTTGAAAACTCATGATTGCCTTTGAAAACTGCATTCCTTCCCCACCCAAAGAATTCTTCATCTCACAGGGAAAAAAGGTGAAAGATAGATATTTGAGCTTATCGTAAGCTATGAACAATGATGTAGTTTGGTTGTAAGACGGTACAATTTGTTATGTTGTATTTGTGATCATTATCAAGTTAATTTAGTCAATAGGTCTATTTAATATCTATTGTAAAATTGTGAAAAAACGGCTGGAAGTTACAACAACCACATGACCATGGATGTTGTAAAGACTGATAACTAGCCTCGTGCTTGTTTTAAATTCTCTTTCATTCACCATAGAGAGAGTTATCTTTTTGTCTATTTGTGAACTAGTTTGTTGGTTGAAAAGTGCGATGAAGATATGGAAAGATTCTAACTGTGTAGGATTATTTTCCTTAGTTATAACACAATATTTCCTTTTAGAATTACATCTAGCCCTATAAATGGGGTCTTCTACTTTGTAATTGGTACACAAATTTATTATAAACATTTTATAATATTTTAACGTGGTATTAGATCTGGTTTAATTTAATTTTGGGTTGAACTTATAGACTTTTGAGCAGCCTCATGCCGTTCGTCCGACCAAGTTTTCTTATTTTGTTTAAATACCCTCGCCTAGCCAAAATTCTTTTACTCATATATTTTGTCCAATCAAGTCTTGTTTTGTTCTTAATTTAATCTGAATTTTAGTTTCGAATTAATTCAAATCTCATTGGTTACAATTGTTGTGCATCTGATAAATCCTTGCCTTGATTTGGAGGACTTGGTGCTAAATTTGTGTGGGTTCTAGTTCTTTCACAGGATCAATTGATGTTGGTTTACAACTAATATGGATCTTTTTTGTGCTTTGCTATATTCAATCTTTTTTGTTACAATTTTTTTATTAACAAAATCAAACTTCTAGTAGAGATTTTCTCCCTTTGCTGTGCTGAAAAATTATTTAGTGAATATTTTATGTTGTTCCCAATTAAGAATCAATTCTTGCCGCCTGTTCTGGAACTTCCACACCCAACGCCCTCCATTACATAAAGCATTATTGACACCCAGTGGATACATAGGCAATTTTATATCGGCAAACATATTAGCAATTGGTTCTTAGTCTTTTACACAAAATTAATTTCTTTGGTGCTTGATTGTGAATCAAAATTTTTCGATGCACAATTGTAATTCTGATGGTGAAATTGTTTAAGATTTAGCCTCTGTTTGGTACACATTAAAATTTTCATTATCATTTTTCTACTCATTTTCAACTACACATTCTTCAATAAAATAATATTTTCCATCACATTAACAACTTTTCCTTTTTTTTCAACCACACATTCTCTATTAATTTACTATTTTAGAATACATTTTTTCAAAATAATATGGGTCAAACACACCCTTAGTATAGAAATGTAGATTTCAAGGACCTGGTGTTCGTGAGTTTCAACAGCTATTTTGTTCTCAAGCTAATTCTGCCCTTTTCTCTCTTTTTGGCGAAATCATGTTATTTTTCCATCAAAGTTATTTCCATCACATTGTCTTAACCTCCTTGTGTGCTAGGTTCATCTTTGATCGGTCTTTCTCTCCTTCATCTTTGTGTGGATTACAATCCATGTTTCAAAGTGCTACATTTAAACTTGGTTTCTAGTTATAAAAAAATTTGAGGTTCTTGTTAAGTTATACTTGTCGGTACATTCTTAGTCTCGATGATGGTTTAGTTAGATTGGTGGGTGTTGATTTTTCTTGCATACTAGCTTCGAGTTCTTTGTTTGGCTTGGTTGGCATTCAAATAATTAAGTATCCTTTGACCCTTGGAAGATGGTGATTTGATTGGATCAATTAAATTTTCAAACTCAATTTGTTTACCACTACACCGAGCTTGAGGGGGATGTTAAATATATGAAAATATTATAAAAATTATTTTCCATAATATTTTTCAATTGTATGAGATTATTTTCTTTAATAGCTGGTTGTGTGATTATCACACAATCTTTTTGTCAAGGATATTGAATAAGATTCCAGAGATCGTCAAAGATTGCGATTATAATATTTCCTTTTAGTGTAGGATTACTTTCCTTAGTAGTAGATTGCATAATATTTCCTTTTATATTTATTTCCTTTTACAGTTATTTGTAACCCTATAAATATGGTCTTTTACTTTGTAATAGAAACAAGTTTATTATATACAATTTATAATATTCTTCACATGGTATCAGAGCAGTTTCGATCCTAAACAAATTAACATTTGAATTTCGATTCCGGAGAGCGGCCTTGAGCAGCTCGTCCGGCTACCAATGTTGTTTTTCTTTTTTTATATTTTCTTTTCGGATGTATTCCTACAAAGTTGCATCACATTCGGGTGGCCACAACTCAGTTTCTGCGGTTTGTTTGGAGTTTCTTCAGCTTTTGGTAATCTGCAATTTGTTTGAAGTTTCTTCAGCTTTTGGTAATCTGGAACTTGATCCAGTTTATTTGGAATTTGGTTTAGTATGTCCAGTTCATCTGAAATTTGGTTTAGTATGTCCAATTCATCTGAAATTTGGTTTAGTATATGTCCAGTTCATCTGAAATTTGGTCCAGTTCATCTGGAATTTGGTTTAGTATATGTCCAGTTCATCTGGAATTTGGTTTAGTTCATTTGGAAATTTGGTTTGCAATTTGGCCCAGTTGATGGGATTGAAAATTTGGTTTGTTTTTTGTTCTCGTTTCTTTGGAGTGTTCTTGAAGTGGTTTTGGAGTGGTTCTTTGTTCTTGGTTTCTCGTCGTCAGTACTTTTCGTCGTTGGTTGCTTTGATTTGGATTTCTTCTTCGTGGGCACAAGTATTGTCATCGTCGTCAATTCATGATTACAAATTGATGATTTTACCAGCATCAATTTGAGGGGGGGATGTCAAGGATAGAATAAGATTCCAGAGATCGTCAAAGATTGCAATTATAATATTTCCTTTTAGTGTAGGATTACTTTCCTTAGTAGTAGATTCCATAATATTTCCTTTTGTATTTATTTCCTTTTACAGTTATTTGTAACCCTATAAATATGGTCTTTTACTTTGTAATAGAAACAAGTTTATTATATACAATTTATAATATTCTTCATACTTTTCTTTTAGAGTTACTTGTATTACTATGAATAGTCTTCTGCTTTGTAATATGTACACAAGTTTATTATATACAATTTATAATATTCTAAATAAGTGTTGTCTTAAAATCTCTATCTGGCTTTGCTTTATTAGTGGATATTGACAACCTTCTATAACCTTTCTTTTGCTTGTGTAATCAACAGACGAATTGGAAGAATATTTTCTTGTTATTCATTGGTAAAGATAATACACATATATATCCACAACCTAGGAAACTATCTTAGGAAATATACAAATTAGGAAAACCTAGAATTAAGGTAATTTAGCCAACTAATTACAATCTGTAACCCTCTCCCTCAAGTTGGAGCATAGATATTAATTATACCCAACTTGTTACAAAGATAATCTACCCGAACCCCATTTAAAGTTTTCGTGAAGATATCTCCTAATTGTTCTCCAATTTTCACATACCCGGTAGATACCTTCTTGAATTTTCTCGCGAACAAAATGACAATCAATTTTAATATGCTTAGTTTGCTCATAAAACACAGGATTAGATGCAATATGAATGGCAGCTTGATTATCACGCCACAATTTTGCTGCAGAGAAATTTTAAAACCAATTTCAGTCAATAGTTGACATATCCACATTATCTCACACACATACTATGTCATTGATCTATATTCTACCTCTACACTCGATTTTGACACAACGTTTTGCTTCTTACTCTTCCATGAGACTAGATTTTCTCAAACGAAAACACAATAACATGATGTGGATCTTTTATCCACTTTGGAACCAGTCCAATCTGCATCTGAAAAACATTCAATACGAGTGTGTCCATGATTTGCATACATGATACCTCATCCGGGTGCTCCTTTCAAGTAGCACAAAATCTGTTCTAGCACTGTCCAATGATGAACTGTTGGGGATGACATAAACTGACTAACAACACTGACAGAATATGCAATATCTGGACGAGCACCGTAAGATAATTCAACTTTCCAACCAGTCTTCTATCTCTCTCAGGATCTTCAATTCATTCTCCATCTCCTGTAAATGCGTATGGAGTCATTGGAGCACTACTAGGCTTAGTCCCCAATTTTCCCGTCTCAGTCAATAAGTCAAGAATATATTTTCTCTAAGATAAGAAGATCCCTTTCTTACTCCTTATGACTTCAACACCCAAGAAATATTTTAGCATCCCTAAGTCCTTTGTGTGAAACTGAGTATGAAGAAGACTTAAGAGATGAGATTCCCGTAGTATCACTTCCAGTAATGACACTGTCATCTACATATACAATTAAAAGAATGATACCAGCTGCCGATTGTTTGTAGAACATAGAATGGTGAGACTTGTTTTTCATCATACTAAACTTTTCAACAGCCTAACTAAATTTTCCAAACCAAGCACAATGACTCTGTTTCAAACCATACAGAGATTTTCGAAGACGACAAACTCGCCCACACAGACTTCTCAGAAATTATCGGCTACCAAGATGAAGTGATCCGCCGGGTGAGTCCCAAAACCAAGAATTGAGCCTTAGTGTAGAAGCCCAAGAAAAATTGCTAACCAGAAGAGTCCTTTTAGGTTGAGCGCTCTGATACCATGTAATCAACATACGAATTGGAAGAATATTTTCTTGTTATTCATTGGTAAAGGTAATACACATATATATACACAACCTAGGAAACTATCTTAGGAAATATACAAATTAGGAAAACCTAGAATTAAGGTAATTAACCAACTAATTACAATCTGTAACAACTTGGTAGAACTAATCTTGTTTTTTTTATACAAATTAAAATTTTATTTCTCAAAAAATGAAAAGGAGATTTTAATGTATATTTTCGAGTTGGAACTCTTGGAATAATTTATTTGCTCTTACAAAAGTTCATTGTTATATTTTATAGTTCTATGTTGTCTTGGTACTAAGATTGTTCCTCACATGTATGCTGAGATGATGCTTCCCTTTTTTCTCTCTTTAGGTATATCTTCTTCTTTTTTATGCTTTAAAATAGACACCGTCTTAATTCTTCTTTACATGGCAGAGACTGAGTGGACCTACTGGAATGACAATGGACTGGCAAGGAGCACCAGCAAGTCCGAGTTCATACACTGTGAAACGGATTGTTCGCCTAGAAATTCCTGTAGAGAATTATCCAAATGTAAGATTGTTTGTTGTTCAACTTTTCTAGGAACATTCAGTTCATTTTCATTTCTTAAATCTAGAGTGCTTCTCATTCCATTATTGTCTAAATTACGACTGTGGATTCTTAGTTCAATTTTGTTGGGCGGCTTTTGGGTCCTAGAGGAAATTCACTTAAGCGAGTGGAAGCCACTACAGGATGCCGCGTGTATATTAGAGGAGAAGGTTCAATAAAGGACCCGGACAAGGTAATTCAAGGGCTCTCACTGTACTGTGATGCATTTTTGTGGTGTTAATTATTACTTATGAAGACTCATTATGAAGTAGCTATATAGTTTATTGAAAACCTGTGAATGATGCACAAAACGAAACGGTCAAGAAAAAGTAACAGAGGGACATTTTGGAATTCTATTCACTAAAGAAGGCTCCTTTGATTGTACTTGTATAGCCTGAAACTCAGGCAAGTCCACATTAGAGCCGTTATTGGTTATATTTTGATTTGAATTTCAAAAATATTCCTACTAGGTTTCCCGTCCTTTGGAGTCTAGAAAACTTGTGATTCATAATTGAGTTTTTTAAAGCTTTCCCTTGTGATCCTGTGATAAAATCAAACCTTCAGCTCAATGTTGAAAGGATTATGGGACCGATTCTTAGATTTCTTGTTTACTTTTTGCTCTTTAACTTTTGGCCACTTCTTTGAATGGCTATGCTATGATATATGCTTTTGCCATGATTCCCAGCAGCCAAACATTATAATTGTAACCTTCAAAGGAAGGAAAAAAGGGCAGGCTTGTATTTAAGGTTATTCTCAATAATTTTAAGAGCTTGCTATATGAATTTTTTGCTGTAACTTTGATTAACCCGTTGTGCTCACAAACTCAAGGCTTAAATTCTTTGTTCCTCACAAACTCAACTGAAGCACCTATTATGTAGGCATAATTTGAGTTGGTACTGCATCGTTCATTTTAGAGATTCATATTAAAAGCGACTTATTTTTGTCTGCAATACTATCTGTATTTTAATTCTATCTGTGCCTGTCAATGTTAAGGAAGAGAAGCTCCGGGGACGACCAGGTTATGAGCATTTGAATGAACCGCTTCACATCTTGATTGAGGCTGATTTACCTGCTAATGTTGTTGATATCAGACTGAGGCAAGCTCAAGAGATAATAGAAGAACTGCTCAAACCTGTGGTATTAATCTCAAACAAATCTTTATGCATTCTCTTCAAAAAATCAGTTAATTTTTTTTCTTTGACATTCTCATGACCCTCTTTTTTTTGTGCCAACTCCATGGTTTTGTCCCCAAAGAAAATTATAATGAAAATGAACTTCAAGGAAGCTCCATTGAGATACTTGTATCATGCCTCAATATTTTGCGTAAACTAGTATAAATACATGAACTTTCTTGTCTTATATGAAAATAACTTGAGCCATTCACTTCCCAAGTAAAGATAGAGAGATGGTAATCTGTTAAACTGAACTACGCAAGCTGAAATGTTCACCGAATCATTCATGCTTAGAATTATCTGTTGGATGTTTGGAGCCTAATTTAATCTACACTTTTCCCTTGGCCACGGTTCTCACATGTATTAGGTCGGCCTAATATTTCCCGGTATTAAGGCGAGCCTCCAATCTGTGTATCAATAGTAGAGCGAGAACAGAGAGGTGAGAGTCCAAAACACATTATAATTCTCTTCTTCGATATAACACAAACTCTCTCATTGAGGGTGAAGCATGTTATATCACATCTTATTATTGCTTTTGTTTTCTTATTTCGTGTTAGTAGTTGCTCTTGGTAATATGAAATATTCATTCCATCCATAACATTATCGATTGGTATCTTGAACTTTTCATGTTCTTGTTTTCATTTTTGTACAGGATGAGTCGCATGATTTTATTAAGAGACAACAATTGCGTGAACTAGCCCTCCTGAATTCAAATTTCAGAGAAGAGAGTCCTGGACCAGGTGGCAGCGTCTCACCTTTCAATACCAGTGGAATGAAACGTGCAAAAACAGGACGTTAAGAGATCAAAATCTCTCTGCTGTCTGAAGAATTTCAAGAATCGTAATTGAGTATACCTTCCAAAAGACCTCATATCCGTGTTCCTAGCTAATTGAAAATCTAAGAAATAGGAATACAAGCCTGAGGTTGAGCT
This sequence comes from Fraxinus excelsior, assembly GCA_019097785.1. Taxonomy (NCBI): domain Eukaryota; kingdom Viridiplantae; phylum Streptophyta; class Magnoliopsida; order Lamiales; family Oleaceae; genus Fraxinus; species Fraxinus excelsior. Next base: position 155,114 of record CM032627.1, read on the forward strand.
ATTTTGTTGGGTTTCTGTTGTTTTTCTTAATTAACTGAAAACAGAAGGGAGGGAAAAAAAACACAAACAAACAGTGTCTAGGTGGTTTTAGATTAATTCTTGTCCATGTTGGTTATTTATACCCAATCATTGGATTTATTCTTGTGTGATTAAATTTATTGTGAGATACGTTATTATTGACCTATGTAGCATCGGGGAACTGGCTTGATTTCGTAGGTATCTTTCTGTTGTGATATCCTCTTATTATTTGAAGAGCCCACTACAAATTGACATATTATGTTTGTAGTTGGCTGATTCTGTTAAAGTGTATGTGGATTTATTGTCGTGGGATGTTTTATCTGATTATGCAGTGTAGTTGGCCTTCATCCAGTGTGAGTTCCTGTTAAGTGAAGGATTGTGATGCATTGTTTAAGGTCCTATCCCTCTGCCCTGCTTGTTCATTCACGTTCCTGTCAGGCTCGGTTTGCAGCAGCATTACCTAATTTTGCATGCAGTTCGTCTGCACCATTGTCATGGTAACTCTCTAACCATTCTGATGAGCTTATTATGCACGAGTATGTCGTTGAAGTGGTTGTGGTCTTTCACAAATGGCATCAGTTTGATGACAGCCGAATTTTGGCAAGGTCGCTAGATGAATGAGTTGGTAGAATGATGTTGGCCTTCTATACTTTGGGATGGTTGATTCTTCAGCATACGATGCTCAAGTTACTGAGAGCTTTCGTATAAATATTTGGAGAATATTTGGTTGAAGTTTATGGCTTGCGGTTTATAACACCTACTACACCTTTTTGTACACCTGGATTCGTTTGCCGAGGCGTTGAAGATTCTCTGTAGTTGACATGCTTAACATAAGCTGATAGAACAAAAATAGTTTCTATGTTATTTTGTAGTTTACAGTTCACTACTAGTATGTCTTCAACTCAGCAATGTGCATTGTTGTACATGTGGCAAGCAAATTGGGATGAAGAGGAGCATCTCTAATTGGGCGTGCATTGATTGATCATAGAACTTGTTCAATAAGTGAGACGTATTAGCTATCTGTTCTCCGATTGGACAATAAGAATTGCACAAGGACAATCACTCATTCTTAAAAATCACATTTCTTAAAATCGAGATACTTTTTTTTTAAAGATAAAAAGTAAGCAATTTCTTCATTTTATGCTTGTTGAAGTTAGAAATTGGTTCTTTTCTTTATAAGTAGCTTCTTTCAAAAGGACTTCTATCATGATTTAGAAGTGAAAATGAATTATAAAAAAATTCAAGCCCCCCCCCCCCCCCCCCCCCCCCCCCCCCCCCTTTTTTTTTTTTTTTGTCAAAAATGCATTTTGAAATGTTGATTTGATAGAGAATATGTAAAATAAGGAATTTTTTTGAGTTTTTGGGCTTTTTGAGCCCCATTTTTGTAAAAAAAAAATGCATTTTGGAATATTGATTTGGTAGAGAATGTTGTGGTTAAAAAATAAGGAAAAAAATTTTAGTTTGTGGGCTTGTTTGAATTCCATTTTTGTAAAAAAAAAAAAAAAAAAAAAAAAGATTTTTAATAGTATATTGATGAGAAATGTGTGTTCAAAAAATAAGGAAAAATTTTGGGTTTACGTATAATATTATTTTATTGAAAAATGTGATTGAAATATGATCAAAATACTATTTAAGAATGTATTTTTACTAACCAAAAAATGGGGCTCAAACAAGGGTTGTGCAATATTATTTTATTGTAGTATGGTTGAAATTAATAGAGAATGTCTATATCATGAATAAAAATTATAAAAAAAAAAAATACTAATGGTAGGCTTCATGTACAATAGAGATGAGATGATAGAGAGATTGAAGAGATATATATATATATATATACTAGGTTTAAGCAACGTGCAATGCACGTTTGCTTAGTTATATATAGTTTTTTTGGTTCATTAAATAATTAATAATGTAATGTTTATGTAATTGATAAATAATTACACATTGTGATATATTAATTTTAACTTGAATTTTGTATTATATTATATTAAATTTTGTATTTAATCATGAACTTTTTATACATAATAAAATAATAGATAACATTATAATACAAAATTAAATAAATAAATATTTTTTCTTCATTGAGTTCAACGTGCCTTACCAAATAAACTATTAACATTTTTAAATTGATAATATCCACATCCATTTTTTTTTAGTTTCATTTTTTCCTAGTGACTAAAATGTAGTAGTACAAAGTTTTTTGCATTTTCTATTCATTTATTAATAATGTTCTAAAATGCGTAATGCGTTGCGAGATGTCGATATTGAGAATCAATAATCACAAGTTTAGGCGTGTCAATACGAAGGATAAGCATCATAATACGTTTCGTATTTTTAATATTATTTTAATTATTTTTAAGACATTAAATATATTTTTATTTTAAAAAATAGTTTTTTTCTATATTATAAAAAAAATAGATTTTTTACTATATCATAAAATCATTTAATATTTAAAAATAATACTTACTAAACATTTAATATAATACTATAATATTGCTAAATAGTGTTAGGAGAATTTTAATTTTTTTTATTAATTAAGGAACTAAACATGAGCATTAATCATAGGATTTATACGAAAAGTTTGCGGATTTGATAATTCCGATATCTGAAAATGGAGATGAAGGATTTTGATTTACAATCGAGAATGATTCCGACATGAAGTTTGTGGAAATTCAACTGCGGTCGAACCGAATGCAATAAATACATAAAAATAATTTAAAGTAAATCTATCTTTACTAATTAAATTCATTATATATTCTATAATTAGTCCCAACACTAAAAATTAAAAATAAATATGTTAAAATAGTTTACTTTGTTAAATTAAAATATTTTAAACTTATAGAAAATAATATCTAACATTAATATATTAATAATCAAGTGCAATTTAAATTAAATTTGAAAATTAAATAAATGAAAGAATGAAAGTGAATATTACAATTTAATTAGTTGTAATTCAAAATCAAATTAGTCAATTAGACATACATTTTAAAATGATTTTGTTGAGTATTTTAACCTCTTTTTTTTGTCACTATCCCACATTGGAAATTTATAAAACTATTGGAGTTAAGAGCATATATAAAATAAACAATCCCACATTGGAAGTTTATGAAACCTTTGAAGAGAAGTGTATCTATAAAATGAGCATGACATCCAATACTTCTACATGGGCTTTAGAATTGTAAATTTTGAAGCCCAATTATGGAGTTAAATGATTTTTAAATTAAAAAAATTCCGTTAGTTTTTCCGTTAAATCAAGAAATTCCGTTAGTTTTTCCGTTAAACCAACAAATTCCGTTAAATACACACTTTTTATATATAGAAGATATATATATATATATATATATATATATATATATATATATATATATATATATATATATATATATATATATATATAATGTATGTCTATCCTCCATGAAGAAACATTAAAAATGATAAAAAAAAAAATAAGCCCGTCTTTTATGGGAGACTTTTGTAATTGGCCTGGTCAAACTAGTCTTTTAAATTATTCATAGAAAAGTCTATTTTATCCTTAATGAAACGAATTTTCATATATTGCATAGTATGTCATTTCTTTATGAATAGGGTTGTTCTAGGTTAAATATATTGGCCTGGTTAAATTAAATCTAGTAAGTTTGTTCTAAGTTGTTTAATAAATAAGGTTGAGTAAAGAGTTTGTTTTATTCAACTAACATGTAAGAAGAGATCGAGATAATTGAGCTTGTAATTATTCTCGAATTGTTGTTAATCTAGAGAACGAAAATTTAGTGTGGTAATTAATTTGAAAATCATTCTCGGTAACGAAATATCCCCCAATTACATCTTCACATCTTTGATTTAAAAACTACTTTGTTTATTTCCCACTTTAAGTCTTTTCTATTTTGAATATTGATTTCTTCTGATTACATTGAATCGATCCTCTACGAGAACGGTCCTTACTTGCCATATTACTTTTTAAAACGACACATTTAAAGCTAAGTAAGGAAAATTAGTTGGTATGTCATTTTGACATTATCAATTTTGGCGTCGTGTCGTCAGAGATTGTTCTATCAATTTGTTAATTGCAATATTTTCTTTTTGTTATTACTTGCCTTATATTTGTCATTCTCTTGTTATTTAGGTTGTGAATGAGCAAAAAGCCTACTACACACTACAACCTAAGATCAAGAAAATAGATCAACACATCGAAAAGTGGAGAAGACATTTCTCCAACTGAACTTCTAAGGCGATTGAATATTGAATCCTCAAGTGAGTCCGAACACATAAGAATCTGAAATGGCGGATGCAAATCGAACATTAAAGGAACTTGCAGCTCCAACTTTTGTTCAATAACTTCTATGCATTCAATATTCTCAACTGGATGTGTGATTTAAACTAAAGTCCGGAATGATTCATCTACTCCCCCACATTTCATGGATTTGTCAGAGAGGACCCCAACAAACATTTGAAGGAATTCTATATGGTTTGCTCAAGCATGAAATCGATGGGTGTATCGGAAGAGCAAGTGAAATTACGAGCATTTCCTTTCTCTCTTGCAGATACTGCTAAGAAGTGATTTTATTATTTGCCTTCCGGTCTTATTACCGCGTGGAATGAAATGCAAAAACACTTTTTGGAGAGGTATTTCCCAGCTTCAAAGGCTACAAACATCAGGAAAGAAATCTGTAGCATTCGACAATTTCAAAGGGAAAATCTCTACGAATTTTGGGAGAGACTCAAAAGACTTTGTGCTAGTTACCAAAACCACCAAATCAGTGAGCAATTACTTCTACAAAACTTCTATGAAGGATTGCTCTCGATGGAGAGAAGTATGATTGATGCAGCTAGTGGAAGAGTTTTAATGGATAAAACACCATCAGTTGCGAAGAACTTGATAGCCAACTCACAACAATTTGGTAGTAGAAAAGAAGCACCAGTTAAACAAGTAAATGAGATATGAGCAACCTCTCAAATTGAACGACAATTGGCCGGTCTTGCATCTCTTGTACAACAAATGGCACTTCGGACAATTCAACAACAAAAGTGTGCGGGATTTGTTCTATTGTGAGACATCCTACTGATGCATGTCCGACACTACAAGAAGGAGTAGTAGAGCAAGCAAATGCAATTGGGGGATTTCCAATGCAACAGAGAAATAGATATGATCCATATTCTAACACATATAATCCTGGATTAAGAGATCATCCTAATCTCAGTTATTGAGGAAATCATTTCATAGCCCCACAACCACAGTTTAATCATCCATCGGGTTTTAATCAACAAAGGCAACCACAATACTCTCAACCTCGTAAACAAACTCCGCCTCCAAGTTCAAATATGTCTCTTGAAGATATGGTCAAATCCTTAGCTTCTAGCACAATGCAATTTCAACAAGAGATAAAGACCTCAATCAAGAATTTGGATACACAAATGAGTCAATTGGCCAACACAGTGGGTAAAATAGAGGCTCAAGGATCGAGAAAACTCCCTTCTCAAACATAAACCCGAGAGAAAATGCTAGTGTCGTGACATTGAGAAGTGGAAAGATTTTAGAAGAGGCACCAAGAAAGATGAATGATCATGTTGAGGAGTCAACGCAAGAAAAGAACTTAGCATGTGAGAAAAATGAAACTACAGATCCAACATTGGGATCTAAGGTAAATTCTAAAAGTTCTTTTCCTACTAATGTTCCCTCCCCTCCATTTCCTAGTAGGTTTGCAAAGTCCAAAATGAATGAACATGAGAGGGAAATATTGGAGACTTTTCGCAAAGTTCAAGTGAACATACAACTTTTGGATGTCATTTATCAAGTGCCCCGTTATACAAAGCTCCTCAAGGAATTGCGCACTAACAAGCGTAAATTAAAAGGTAATGAAGTGGTAAGCGTTGGGGAAAATGTTTCGACAGTTTTGCAAAGGAAACTTCCACCAAAATGTAAGGATTCGGGAAGTTCTACTATTCCTTGCATTATTGGTAACACTATGTTTGAAAGAGAAATGTTAGATTTAGGAGCATCTATTAATGTCAAGCCATATTCTATTTATACTTCTTTAAATTTAGGATCACTTAAAAAAATTGGTGTTATTATTCAACTTACTGATAGATCGAATGCATTTCTCAAGGGTGTGTTGGAGGATGTTTTGGTGCAGGTAAATCAATTGATTTTTCCAGTGGATTTCTATGTTCTTGATATGCAAGATAAGTCAACATCGTTGTCGCTACCATTACTCTTGGGAAGACCATTTATGAGGACGGCGCGTACAAAAATATATGTACATGATGGTACTTTGATAATGGAGTTTGATGGTGAGATTATTTGCTTCAATATCTTTGAAGCAATGAGGTATCCTAGTGATGTACAATCTTGTTTTTAATTGATATAATGGATTCATTAGTACAAAAAAATTTCGAATTATCAAATGAAGATGCATTGGATACCACTTTGATTAAAAGCATTGATGTTAACAATCTCACCGGGTTGAGTAAGAATCTACAATTGTGTGAGAATATTGTGGAAACTGTGGTATCGCATGAGTCATTACCAAGCATTCCACCAACGTATAATCTCTCATATATAACTCTTTCAATATCTAAAGAGAAACTTTTACCTTCGGTGGTGCAGGCCCTCACTTTAGAACTCAAGTCTCTCCCCGAGCATTTCAAGTACGTGTATTTGGGATAGGGGAAAACACTACATATGATCATTGCAAAGAACCTCACAACACTTCAAGAAGATAAGCTTATCGTGTGCTCAAGCAATACAAAATAGCTATTGGTTGGACAATAGTCGATATTAAGGGGATAAGCCCTTTCGTGTGCATGCATCGAATATTGCTCGAAAATGGAGCAAAGCCATCAAGAGAACAATAACGTCGTTTGAATCCTCCAATGATGGAGGTTGTGAAGAAAGAATTTTTGAAATTGCTAGACGTTGGTGTTATCTTCCCCAACTCAGATAGAAAGTAGTCCAAGTTGTTCCAAAAAAAGTCTGGAAACACAGTGGTGACAAATGAAGAGAATGAGCTTATACCGACTCAAGTCCAAACGGGTTGGAGGTTTTGTATTGATTACCCTTCATTGATCAATTGTTGGAAAGATTAGCAGGTCATTCTCACTATTGTTTTCTTGATGGTTATTCAGGTTATAACCAAATTATGATTGCTCCTAAGGATCAAGAAAAGACAACATTCACTTGCCCATTTGGCACATTTGCTTACCGTTGCATGCCCTTCGATCTTTGCAATGTTCCTGCAACCTTTCAAAGATCCATGATAAGTATATTCTCCGATTATATTGAAAGCATCATAGAGATATTGATGGATGATTTTAATGTTTATTGTAATACTTTTGATAGTTTCTTTAAAAATCTCACACTTGTGCTCAAGAGATGTATAGATGCTAACCTAGTACTTAACTGGGAAAAATATCATTTTATGGTGGATCAAGGCATAATGCTAGGCCATGTCATTTCATCTAAGGGGATGGAGGTTGATAAATCTAAAGTTGATTTAATTCGCTCTATACTCCATCCAACAAGTGTGAGGGAGATTCGTTCTTTCCTTGGACATGCAGGATTCTATCGAAGGTTTATCAAGGATTTTTCAAAGAGTGCAAGACCATTATGTCGGCTATTGCAAAAGGAGGTTCCATTTCATTTTGATGAAGATTGTAGAAAGACATTTGAAAGTTTGAAGGAACTCTTGACATCGGCACCTATCATTCAACCACCAGATTAGAATAGGTCATTCGAGTTGATGTGTGACGCAAGTGACTTTGCATTGGGAGTATTTTTAGGGCAACGAGTTGGACAGACACCGCATGAGATTTATTATGCATCAAGAACTTTAAATGATGCCCAACTTAATTACTCTACAACCGAAAAAGAGCTTTTAGTAATTATTTTTGCCTTAGAAAAAATTTGTTCATATCTCATTGGCACTAAAGTAACTATCTTTTCTGATCATGCAGCTCTCAGGTACTTGCTTGCCAAGAAAGATGTGAAACCAAGGTTCATTAGATGGATACTCCTCTTACAAGAGTCTGGCCTTGAGATTAAAGACAAAAAGGGGAGTGAAATTCTGTAGCCGACCACCTCAGCCGTCTTATCCATGAGAGAGAAAATCTCTTATTGCAAGAGAGTTTTTCCGATGAACAATTGCTTCATGTCACGCATCTCCTTGGTTTGCGGATATAGTAAACTATTTAGTCACTAAGAGAATTCCAAGTGACTTATCCGCTGCTCAAAGGTAAAAACTCAAGACACTAGCCAAGTATTTTGTGTGGGATGAGCCGTACTTGTAGAAATATTGTCCGGATCAATTGATAAGAAGGTGCGCACCTGAAAATGAATTTCATTCAATACTATCATTTTGTTATTCCTATACATGTGGTGGACATTTTGGAGCAAAGAGGACGACTCTCAAGGTGCTTGAGAGTGGATTTTATTGGCCCACCATATTCAAAGATGCATTTCTCTTTTGTAAATCTTGAGATGGATGTCAAAGAGTTAGTATGTTGGATGCCCGAAATCAAATGCCACAAACACCCATTCTTTTTGTTGAAATTTTTTATGTTTGGGACATTTCCCTTCATCTTATGGTAATCTTTACATCATACTTGTCGTTGATTATGTGTCAAAATGGGTGGAAGCAAGGGCCACTCAAACTAATGATTCTAAAGTGGTTGTAGATTTTGTCAAGTCCAACATTTTTGCAAGGTTTGGGACACCAAGAGCTATTGAAGAAATACAACATCATACATAAAGTGTCTACATCTTACCATCTGCAAACGTGTGGGCAAGTCGAAGTGTCAAATCGAGAGATCAAATCCATCATCGAAAAAACTGTGAATCCCAATAGAAAGGATTGGAGTCTCCGCCTCAACGATGCACTTTAGGCTTATCGGATAGCATACAAAACACCGATTGGCATGTCCCATTTTCGGTTAGTTTATGGAAAGCGTTGTCACCTCCCGGTTGAACTTGAACACAAGGTATTTTGGACAGTCAAGCAATGCAACCTGGACATAGGTGTGGCGGGTGATCAAAGAAAGCTTCAATGCAATGAACTTGATGAAATTCGAAATGATGCCTATGAAAGTTTATTTTTGTTTTCCCCATATGGCAAATTCTCATCGCAACAAAGTTTTGAACTTTAATTGCCGCCAATGGGTCCCTACCATCCTTACAACCATCACCGTCAAAACCAACTTAGAGGAGTACTTGAACCTTTTGCTCTTTCCATTTCTTGCTTTTACATTGAGGACAATGTGCAATTTAAGTTTGGGGGTTAGGATTTGTGCTTGTTTGGTTGGTTTGATAGCTTTGCCAACTGTGTTTTGGGTGATTTCATTGCATTGATTTATAAAGTGTGGAAATAAATGCTAAGTGTTGGTTATTTTCATCCATTTATTCCATGATTGACTCTTTATTGTGCATTTGGGTCATGAGATTCATTACACACACTTGTTGGTGGCACTTGTGGTTGTTACGTGAACTTAAAAGACCATGTTGTTAACATTTCTTTGATCACTCTACCAACGAAAGGATAAGTTTGGGGATGCTGAACCAGTAAAGGAAATTATTTAGAATTGTATTAATTCCCTTTTCAGTAAACGATTTTGTGGAGTGTTCTAAGACCTCAAATGAAAGTTAGATGTTGTTTTCCATCTACTTATATATTTGTGATTAAAAAAAAATATGTAGGAAAAAGTTGTCTACCTTAAAGAGTGTGAGTTAGCATTGAGTAATCTGGCCCTATGCATCACCAGTGTGTAGGAGAGGATCTGCTAATTAAGAAGGCTACCCTTGGGGACCAGAGCGAAAACTACCTACATTGAAAAAAAAAATGTTAAAATATTGATGGATTATTAGTAAATTACCTAATGAAAGTTTGTGGTCTAAGCACTAAAAACTTTTGGGAATCAATACATGCCTAGATAGTCAATTTTATCGGCTCAAGCAAACCAAATTTGAGAGGGAAATATTGAGTGATTTGAGAACAACCTTATGTTTTTTACACCTTAAGCTATAGTGAAATTATCAAGTTTGGGCGAATGTGCATCCCACGAGTGAGAAAGGAAAATTTGATCATTAAGGGTCAGGAAGATCACCAACTTGTGTATTGTGATGAATTGGAATGATTACATACACACACAAGTCAAACATGGTGTAAGTCATAAAGTGTTTGTTGTAGCATTTTTGTGTACATTTCATAAGTCATATGCATAATGTGAGAACTAAGAAAAGGTGGCTAACTATCTAACTTTTAAAGTGTTATGATAGTATTATCATTTGGTTTCAATTTGTGTGTTTGCACACTTGTTTGTTTAGCTTTGTTCAAGGACTAACAAATATTTAACTTTGGGGTGTGATAAGTGCAGGTTTTTGCATTTATTCGGACCATTAAATCTAATTATTTGTGAGTTTTCGTTAGTATTTTACTATTTAATTTAGTTATTTTTATTTTTGTAGGTGATCCAAGGTCAAAATCTCAAATTGGAGGAGCAAATGGATAAAGGAAGGAGAAAGAATTAAAAGTGCACAAAAAAATAAACTTGGGGACCAAATTTTACAAATGTCGAAGTTGGAGGACTTAATGTTCAACATCTGAGAATTTGGCTACAAAATTAGTATTTGGGCAGAGAAGGTGACGCCTAGGAGCCACTGTAGCAGCTAAAGTGCTGTTTGGCTGATTTCATTTTCTTAACCCATTTTTCACTCAAAAATGGGATTTTTGGTCTTTTTAAATGGGATTTTGAGCCGTTTCTCACACATTCAAGAATATCTAGGCTTCAAAACAAGAGAAAAACCGTAACCTCCCTCTCTTTTCTTCTTTTATTTTGATTTCTTTGAAATTTTTGGACAAAGTTTGGAGCTTGACAATGGTGAAATAGTTTGGAGAAGAAGATCTATTGATATTCTCTTTATCAATAAGCTTTTCTTTTCTCTAATTTATTTTCCATTAATAAGTTGTAAGAATTTGTTTGTTATTTTTGAATATTTAATGGGTAACTAAATATATTTATGATTGGAGGTGATTCCAAACCCGAGTTATGATTTTCGATTAATTTGTGCTTTATAGTTCTCTTGATTGATGTGTTTAATCTATTGGTTTAAATGTTTATTTTGTTTTTCTTGATTGTTTGGGTTTACAACTAAATGAATGAGTTGTTTCAATGAATGTTATTTTGGGATTTATAGTACGTGATTGCTATTTGTTCTAAAATCTTGTGACAATTACATTTCAATGGATTATGAAGAATTCTCAATTGATTTTATGTGGATTAACACTTAAGTAAACTGAGCTTGTGACTTTGCCCTTAATTCAATTCATCTCTTTTGTCGTAATTTTTTTGTTAAGTTAAATCTAGAGATCTTGTTCTAAGTTGTTTAATGAATAGGTTTGAGTAAAGAGCTTGTTTTACTCAACTAACATGTAAGGAGATCGAGATAATTGAGCTTGTAATTATTCTTGAATTGTTGTTAATCTAGAGAATGAAAATCTATTGTGGTAATTGATTTTAAAAATCATTCTCGTGGCAACGAAATACCCCCAATCACATCTTCACTTCTTTGATTTAAAAACTATTTTGTTTATTTCCAATTTCAAATATTTTCTATTTTGAATATTGCTTTCTTTAGTTTAAGAAACCAAAATTCACCCCCTCCCCTCCCCTCCCCTCCCGCACCCCCACCCCCATCCCCACCCCCACCACATTTAATTAATTTCGTATTCTACTTTTGATTTTATGCAATCGATTAAATTGAATCAATCCTCTGCGGGAATGACCCTTACTTGCCATATTACTCTTTAAAACGACACATTTAAAGCTAAGTAAGGAAAATTAGTTGCTACGTCATTTTGACATTATCAGTTTGTAAACAAAGTCCATCCTTCATACTGGCATAGGCATCTAAATTTCTTTTCATAAAGTTTTTTTGCAATATTGTAAAGAACTTTCATGCCTAAAACTCTTTTGGACTTCATACATGACTTGGTTGTCTTTGGGACTGGTCTATCTTCCTTTCCAACTTCAATTTGGAATTTCCTTCCAACATGTCCGATTGTTATAATATGTTCTGCTGGATAAAATATCCTTCCATCTTGTTCAAGGGTTATTGAATAAAATTTAGATAGATTGATCCTCCTCGTTCAAATTTTGATATTTTAGATTTAAATATGTCATCAAATTTTCAACTTCCTTGAGGGTTCGTTTGATTGCAATGGTAGAAAGAAAATGAATTTCAGGGAAAATAATTGTCTAGAAATTGTTTTGCACTGAATTGTTAATTTAGTGTGTTTGATTGGTATAATTTTCCATCCGAAATTTTTTTAAATTTTGTGTTCGTTTGGCTTTATTTTACAAGAAAATTATCTATTAAAGTGATAATTGTTTCCACAATTGGTTATAAAATTTGTTTCCATTGCCAAAAAGTAAAAAAACGAAAAAAAAAGATTTCCTAAAAAAATCAAGTTTTTCATCAAAGTTTAGTATTCGTTTGACTTTGTTTTACATGAAAATTGTCCATTAAAATGATTTTTTTTTTTACAATTGGTTATGAAATTTGTTTCTATTGATAAAAAAAAAATCAGAATTGACTTTCCCACCTAAAAGGTGGGAAAGTCATTTCCCTCCACGCCTAGAAATAGGAGCGTGGAGGGAAAAAAAATTCCACCCAAGGGTGGAAAAAAGGGTGTTATCAAACACCTTTAAACATGAAAAATGGAATTTGAATTCCATTTTTTATGGGAAAAGGGTGTTATCAAACACACCCTAAAATCTTTGCTGGGATAGATAAGATCAAGGAATCCATAATCATATAACATTTTTGTCATCACGGATCTGCGCCTTGCATTATAATAACTCATGGGTAAACATAATCTCCTGGTGTAATGAAATAAAAATAATTGTTTCCCAATTCATAATCTTCTTCTTTTTTTTTTTTTTTTTTTTTGCTGACAAAGGGGTTTAATCTTCTTCACTTTTGTTTTGGATGATTCTGAAATGTTGTTCATCAATCCTGACTATAGTTTTTCTAGGACTTTTCATTATTCCATCTCTTTTTATTCTATTGGGTCCACTACTGCTTCCATGCTGTGTACCTGTTTGTATTTTTGGTATTCATGTTCGTATTCCCTGTTTGGCATTTAATGACTCAAATTGTGAAGTAATATCATCAATTCTGTCACTTAATTCATTTGTATATTTGGAATGAGAAACGGAGATTTCTACTAGCAATTTAACATTTTGCTGAAATAGTTCCGCCATTTGCTCAATTCCTATTTTGATATGTTCAGATTCCTCCTTTAGGAATTCCATTCGCCGTTTGGTATTTATCAATGAGTTTTTGATATCACCTATCTCCAAATTCGATATTCCTGCTAAGAAAATTTGCAAGATAATTATTTATACCTTTAATATGAATAATATCAAAATTATAAAATGACAAATATGCTTGTCATCTCTATGTAACCTTCTATATTGATGCTCCATTGATAATTTATTTTTAACTAGTTATGCAACTTGAGAGTTGTCAATTTCAACAATGAATTTCTTAGATAATAAAAATAATGAATTTTTTTTTATTCTTCTAATGATTGCTAAAAATTCTTTTTCATGAGTTGTATAATTTATTTTTACTTGATTAAAAGTTCCACTTGAATATATACACATTTCATTTAAATTTATTTTTAATATAGCCGTCCAATATTTATCTGAGGCATCGGTATTAACAACCAAATTATATTTCTCATCTGGCAGTCTTAATTTTGGTACATTTTTACATTCTTCTTTTAGTAATTTAACTATTTCTGTATATTCTTCATTCCATCCTCTAGTATTTTTTTTCTAAGTAGAATTTGTATCTTATGTCTCTTTTTTGAAAGATTTTCAATAAATCATTTTTTATAATTTAAACATCCTAATAACTTTTGTATTTGTTTTTTTATTCTAATTTATTTGGGAAACTTTCTATTTTTAATATATATGAGTTTGCAATTTTATTCCATTTCTATCTATTGATAATCTAAGAAAGTTAATTTCTTATCTTTCTATTATAACTTTCTTTTTCGAAAGGATAATTCCTTCATTTTTTACATTCATTTATAAATTGTATTAAATGATTTCTATATTCTTTTTTAGTATTAGAACATATTAATACATCATCAACATATACTATTAAAAATTCATTAAACTTTTTAAATATATTATCCAATTTTCTTTTATATATTTGTGGTGCATTTTTTAAACCAAATGACATTACTAACCATTCATATTTCCCTTGAGGTGTACTAAATGCTATATATTGTATATTGTCTTCTTCCATTTTAACTTGCCAAAAACCTAATTTGTAATCAAATTTAGAATAATATTGTTTTCCTTTTGTAAGGTTTATTAGAACTTCTTTATTTGATAAAAAAAATATCCATCAAATTTAGTATATTTATTTAATTCCTTATAATTTATTGTCATTCTGGTTTTTCCTCTAATTTGCTCAGAATGTTTCTTAAACATAAAAGCTGGACTACTATGAGATCCATTACTATGTCTAATCAATTTTTGTTCTAATAATTCTTTTATTTGGATTTTAAATTTTTGTGTATCTTGTATAGTATATATCATTGGTCTTACTCTTATAATTACATTTTCTTTTAGTTCTATTTTAATTTTAGGATGATATGATTTCCAGAATAATAATGGATTTTCTCCACGGATTTTTTCTATACTTATTTCTATTCCTGCTTTTAGGATTTTTTTTTGAATAATATTTTTGTATTTATTTCTTTATTTATAATTGATTTTTTCTCCCATTTGTCATCATGTTAGGCTGGTTGAATTCTAGAAAGTCTAAATTCTCTTGAAACTTTTAATAAGTCCGCACAAGGTGTTTGTAACATTATCATATAATTATTTTGCTTATAGTAATGAAATTGTTTTATAAAGTCATTTTCTAATAATATATCACATTCTAATTTATTATAACTATATATTTTATTTATAGTTATTTGTTTACTTCCAAGTATTATATTGACTTTATCAGCACTATTAATTATTTGGGTACTTTCTCATTTTACTCTTATTATTTTTATCCTACTATTTTCTTTTCATGATTTTATTGAGAAACTTTTGAACATTGTTTATCACTTCCTGTATCAATTAAAACACATGTTGTTATATTTGTTTCTACTATAGTAACTTGTATATATATATCTAATGAAAAACTTATTTGGTTATTCATTCATCTCTTTTCGCATAATATAGTTTGACCACTATGCATTATATATAATTCTTCTCTTTTTATACTATAATCTTCTAATCCATTTAGAAAACTTATTCCTAATAATATATGAGGATTTATATTCATACTATTATCTATATAAAATGGTACTACAAGATTAATTCCTCCTGTTTTTATTGGTACATTTACTTCTAGCTCTGTAGTATGTATTTGTCCATCAAAATTTATATATCTATATGGTTCAATTCTGTGAGGTATTAATCCTTCATTTCTAATTGAAACTATATGTCGTTCACTTGCTCATGTATCTATTAATATATTTGATTATGTTATTTAATCTTTTTCATTAAAATATTCTCATTATATCTTCATATTTCCAACATTTTTATGTAGTTTTATTTCTTTTGTATTACTAGTTCCTTCTAATTGTTTTCTATTAGTTAATCTAAAGCTTTTTTATCTTTTAATTAATATTTCATCTTTACATATTATTTTATCAGAATAATCATCTTCTTTTAATTTTGTAATTTCAGGTTTATCTCTTATTATACTAAATTCATATTTTTCAGGAATTAAATTTATCTGTTTGCTTAGTTTTACTATTTTACTAATATCTTTACATTCCTTGTGAACTTCTATATATGGTTTTTAGAATAAATATTTCCATAATTAGAATTAGTAAATGTATAAGGCTCTATATTATATAGTCATAATTTGGTCTCCCGGTTGCATTATATCATTTCTATACAACTTGAAACGTAGTCCTAAAACTTCATTAAAGTTTTTATCTTTTAATAAGACACAATATTTTGGATAACAAGTAAATATTAATTTTTTGTATACTAAATTTCCTTCTATAGTTTCTAAATGACTATCTTTCAAATTTATTATTATTCCATCGTGTAAACGTATAGTTAAAGGTGAATCTATTCATTTTCTAAATAAGGATTTAAATATTAATTGTATTCCTGCTAAATAAAAATATTGGATTTTTTTCACTTTATTTTTTATTAATCTTTATTAATAATTCATCTATCGTATTTTTTGTTAAAAGATTCAATTTCTGTGTTCACCGAGTTGTTTTAATATCCATAGTTTTTTCAATTTTATGATACTCATTAATTGCTATTCTTTCTCTTTTCCATACTCTATCTAGGACCTCCCATTTTCCTATTTTCAAATCAAAAAATAATTTTTGCATTTTCTTGAATTTGTTACTATCAAAGGTTGCCTTTAATCCATAACTATATATTCCTTCATATTCTTGTTTATCTATATTATCAGTTTCTATTTTTTCAATTTCTTTATATTCATTATCTTCTGAATCAGTTTCACTTATAAATACATCTTGATCATAATATTGTTCAATATCGGATATTTCACTTAATTCATTTTCTATTTCTAAATATTCTTTTTGTAATATTTTAACTTTTTTCTTATTACAATCATGACTTATATGACATATTTCTCCACAATTTAAACATTTACATTGACTTTTATTCTTTTTATAAGATTTATTCTTTTGTTGTTTATTTGGATTATATTTTCTTTTATAATATCTTCTTCTAGGTTTTATATTTTTTTTCCTAAAATTTCTAAATTTTTTAAACTTTCTATTTTTTTTTATTTTCTCTTAGTATTTCTTCTATCATGATTACATCCCCATTGTATAGGCTTTTCTATATCCTCACAGCATATCCTAGTTAATTTTCCTAATTTTTTCAATAATTGTCTTTATTGACATATAGATGCAAGTCTTTCAAATGGAAATTTTATTTATTGATCATAAAGATTTAGGTATTTCAGGATTATCTTTAATATATTTTTCAAATTCTATTTTAAAATATATTCCCAATGAACCTGGTAATTTACTATATCGCATATCTTTATATATGTTTTTTTATTACTACAAAACTGAACATTATAGGGTCCGTTTGATTGCAAAAGTGGAAAATGATTGGAAAGAAAAAGTTTTACATGGAAAAGATTTTTTTAGAAATTGTTTTATTGGGAATTGTAATTAATTGTCTTTGATTGGTATAATTTTCCACCCAAAAATTTTTAAAATTTGGAATTTTGTATTCATTTGGCTTTGTTTTACATGAAAATTGTCTATTAAAGTGATAATATTTTTCACAATTATAAAATTTGTTTCCATTGCCAAACAGTAAAAAAAAAATTTATTTTTTTTCATCAAAATTTAATATTCGTTTGATTTTGTTTTACATGAAAATTGTCTATTAAAGTAAAATTTATTTTACAATTGGTTATGAAATTTGTTTCCATTACCAAAAATAAAAATAAAAATCTGGAATTCAATTTTCTCACCAAAAAGGTGAGAAAACCAATTCATCCAAAAGTGGCAACTTAGGCGCGTGAACTGAATAGTTGGAAATTATTTTGCTTAGAAAATAATGTTAATCAAACAAGTCAAGATCAAGAAGATGGAAACCAATTTCCTAGTTCCATGGAAAAGGATACAAATCAAACATTATCTAATATTCTTTAAACTCACAAGTGTATTTTTTAATTTTACACATGTCACATATTGTTAAGTTTATTAAATTCATTCCAGTATTATCTTTTTCTTTAATTTATTCTTCTTTAGCATTTCTTATCCAATTTTCTCCTAGAAATTCAAATTCATCTGCAATATATTTTATTAATCTTTCTATACCTTCTTTATCTGATTTTATTATTTATGTTTGTACATTTTTTTATTAGTGTCTTTGTATCATTATTTATTCATTCCCACCAGTTTCTAACATTTCCTTCAAAATATGCTATTAAGAAGTCTATTCTTTTTTCAGTACTTTCCCATGTATCATCTTTAGAATAATATCACTGAATTTGCCCAAGTTAATAAAGCTCTTTTAGTATCTATTTTACAATTTAAATCTAATTTTGCCCCTCCATGATTGATGGATTTATCATAATTATCATTTTATCACTATATTTGTTTCCTCTTGGTGGTTGTCTATCTCTTACCTTATCATAATATTATCTATATGGTGTATTATATAGAGGTACATAACTTTCATCTAGATCTGATAATTATTTGTTAGATGTTTCTGCTTTATTAGGCCATCCTCCAGTATTCATAGAAACTTGATATTCATCTAAGTTTTCTAAATTTAATTGATCAAAGTTTTGTATAAGTAAATCTAATTCTTATTTCATCTTTATTATCCTGTTTTTCAACTCTAACACCAAGTTTTTATATCGTTTTTACTTCTTTTATTCATTACTCATGTTTTGAACATCATTTATTAACATTTTTATTAATGTTTTTAGTTCTTCAATATATTCTACTATTGACATTTTTAATATTTGTCATCTTTTCTTTGATTGATTCAGATAATGTATTCTACATTCATTATTTTTGTAGTCTTTTATTATCTAATCATACATTTGTTTTTCAGTATTTGTTAATTCTTTTAGTTTTTCATAATAGTTTGCCTTTTCTTTATATTTTTCTTGTTTTAGTTTTAATATTTATCTTTCTTGAGATTTTGTTATGTGTCTGAGGATTAATAGTTCATCCAATATTTGTTGATTTATCAATTTTATTCTTTTTAATTTTTTTTATTTAAAATATCTTCTGCTTTAACTTCTTCCATAAATCTCATCAGCTTAGTTTCCATGGAAGTTTATTTTATATTGTCATTTTGATAGATCTTTTAGTAAATATTTATTTAATAGAGTCTGGTTTTTATGATGATTCATATGTTTCTCTATAATACAAGTAGATTTCTTCATTTCCAAATTCTTTAATAATTTTTTCATATATATATTCTCATCTTTTATTGATTATTCAACGAGTCTTTCTATAATTGTTCTCTTATTTTTCTAGGTAGTTTTTTAGTTATAATTATTGTTATTATTTTTAATCTAGTAGGAATATGTTCTAAAAATATATAGCATCCTCTTTCTTCTTTTAACATATATCGTTTATTTATTTTTATGATTTCCATGATCTATATGACTCTGATACCAAAAAATGGAGGTGCTGCTATGAGTGAGCAAAAATCAAATAATAATCTAAAAATTTGGTAAAATCTAATATTCCAAAAATTTTCTTATCCATACTTTATTTAGTTTATTTTTTATTATGTATATATAAAACTTTAGTGTTAATTTTAGTTTTGATTTTTTATATTCTTGTGGTAATCTATTCATGATAGGTTTTCTCATTTATATGTTTTTAAGTAATTATTCAAAATTTAATGATATTTGAGAATTTGTAATATCAAGATCTGCTATTATATCTATACTTAGTTCAAAAAGTATATTATATTTTGAAATATTCTTTTTCCCTTTTTTTTCTAATTTATCTATAATATCGTGTATATCTTTTAGGATTATAGATCTTACAATTCCTCTGTCAAAATTTTCTATTAAATTTTCTTTAAAACATTTTAATATTTTTTGAGATGCATACAATTGTTCATGATATCCTATCTTATAAATTTCATTTTCGAATTTAATTTCATTTTTTTTTATCTTTCACGATTCTTTTAATCTTGTATGATCCTCTTTTAGTTATAGATTTTTTCATTTTATAATTCTTATCAGTCATGATTTCTAAAGTTATTAAACATATAGGTTTAAGATTAAAATAATTCTTTTAGGACTTGATTGTACTTTCTTTATATTATAATGACTTGGTTACAATTTTTATGCTTAGGGGTATTTTAGGTAGTTTTTAATGTTTGAATGGTCAAAAGCCAAAGTGAAAAGGCCATCCTTTCATTTGGGCCATTTTCATGTATTTCCCCATCTTTTATTGCCATCAACAACTTCATTGGTGATACTTTATTTATTATTTTTCATACTTTGTTCTCTTGATAAAGATAAGTTGATTTCGTCATTTTCAAGAATCACTCTCAAATAAGTTATTATTTTATTAAAAAATTGAGTACGAGTTCAAAATTTCTCAATCCAAATTAATATTCATTTTGGAGTCCCGCTTTTATTAGGGATGACAAAAAAGCTCGTCGGCTCGGGCTTGGCTTGGAAAAAGCTAGAGTCTGGCCCGGCTCGGGCTCGGGCCAAGCCTTATTTTTTTGGTCAGGCTTTGCTCGGGTCCAAAAAAGCTCGGCACAAAAAAGCTCGAGTTGAGCTCGAGCTTTTTTCTTTAATTTATAATACGTATAAACCGTACAAATTTTAAATTTTTTAAGTAAAAAATGTAGATTTGACATTAAAAAAAATAAAAAAATCGAGCCGGCCCGGGCTCGGCTCGGCTCGACTCGCTAAGGCTCGGACCAAAAGCTCGGGCCGAGCCTTATTTTTTTTGACCGGGCTCGGCTCGAGCCAAAAAAAGCTCGAGCCGAGCCCGAGCTTTTTTTTTGGGCTCGGGCTCGGTTCGGCTCGTTGACATCCCTAGCTTTTATGGATGTCATTGGCTTAAATTCTTAGTTTGGAGATTTGAAGGCTAAAATGGTTTGTTAGAGACTTGTATGGTATGTTTCGCAAAGTATAGGGACCGCAATGTCAAATGTCATGTCACCAACAATAACGTAGTCACGTAGAACTAAAATCACAATCACGTTTTCACTGTCCGTGTACTGTACTCTTTACCAATTAGGTTTTAGATTCCATTTGAAGAATCTGTCCTCGTACATTTTGTCTATTGCAGATCTGATTATTTGTTATTGCTTCCTGCCTGCTCAACAACACTGGTATATTTCTTGATGCTGTTCAATGTTATTTCCATTTTCGAATATTTCAGATTCTTGATTCTTTCTTCTTACAATTTGTTTCTGTAAGTATGTGTTCACAAAAAAATGCATCTTTCTGAAGTTTCGTTTTGGGTGTTTGATTTTAGAGGAATTTATTCATCTTGTTTACGTTGTTTACAGAATTACATTGGTTAATAGACTGATAGAAGCCAGAGATATTTTAATCTTTACTGTTTATCTTCGCCGGAAAGTATGGCGACTATGACCCAGCTCCGGTACTCTCCACTTACCGGCCATTATCGCCATTTCACTCACACTCGTCATTTTACCAATTTCGCCCCCAGATTTGCCGATAATACTTCCCCGAGCACCATTTCCCTTTGCACTGAAACTAAACCGTTAAACCCGGATTCGACAGTCAAAGGTTATATCCCCTGTGCTGGTGGTGGAGGTGGTGATATTGGTGTTGGACATGGTGGTGGTAGTGGTGGATATAGTGGTAATGGAGGCTGGAGTCATGGTGGAGACTCTGATGAATCCAAGTCTTCGTTGGATGGTTTGGGACCAATTGGGACTTTTGTAAATGGATGGAGGTCAAGGGTTGCGGCAGATCCACAATTCCCATTTAAGGTTCTAATGGAGGAGTTGGTTGGTGTTAGTTCTTGCGTTCTTGGTGACATGGCATCACGTCCTAATTTCGGTCTCAATGAGCTTGATTTTGTGTTTTCAACTCTAGTTGTTGGTTCCATTATGAATTTTGTTCTCATGTATCTCTTGGCTCCAACTATGTCTTCTTCGAGTCATAGTCTTCCACTAATCTTCGCGAATTCTCCTACGAGCCACATGTTCGAACCAGGGGCTTATAGTCTGTTGAACAGGCTCGGTACATTTGTATACAAAGGGACTCTGTTTGCTGCCGTTGGATTTACTGCTGGACTTTTTGGAACTGCTCTTTCGAACGGGTTGATAATGATGAGGAAGAAGATGGATCCGAATTTCGAGACACCAAATAAGCCTCCACCTACAGTTTTGAATGCTATTACTTGGGCAATTCACATGGGTCTTAGCAGTAATTTTAGATACCAGACTTTGAATGGTATTGAGTTTTTGCTAGCCAAGGGAGTTCCACCAGTTGTATTTAAGTCATCGGTTGTGGTTTTAAGATGCTTGAACAATATTATTGGAGGGATGTCATTTGTGATATTAGCAAGGTTGACGGGATCACAGAGCATTAATCAAAATAAGGCAGGTACTATCAATGAAGGATCGGCCCGAGAGAGAGAGAATCTGGTGAATGAGGCTGGTGAATTGCAAACTAGCGAGGCTACTTCCAAGTAATCCCCCCTTTGTTCTATCTTTAAATCTTTAATAAAAATAATTTGCTTGCGTTTTGAATGAGAAAAGACAGTATATTTTGTCGGTATGTTTTCCATAAACCTACGATTACGTACTTGGGTTTGAATTCTTGTGTTGATAGGACATGACGATTAACTGGTCTCACTATGTGATTTTAGTGAATGTGAAAGATGAACATTAAGCAGTATTTGATGTTATTTCTAGCACATTATCGAGATAATTCTTATTGAAAAGCAAAGAGTGTAGAGGCTTCAAGCCATGGGGTGTGATGACCTAAAATTTTATGGGAAATGTTAGTTTGAGAATGCTAGTAAGATGAAAAAATGACCCAAAACTATGAGGTAATACACAAATGCAAAATGGTCCAGACTTTTGGATGACTCGACTTGCATTTGGTACAGCTCGGGACTGACCATGCCGTTGGCTGATCTGCCGGTAAAGCTAGGTTGTGTTAGGCATTCTAAATTTATAAAAACTAACTAGAATTTGTATAGAGCTAATAAGCCTAACATAATACGAGTAGAACCATCCTTTAACAGCTGGATGATATTAAAATCACTGAATACCACTTTTGAAGGGCAATGCCATTCGGGGTTCTTCAAATCAAAGTAGAAAGGACATAATAAAAGTAAAATGACAGCAAGCATTTTCTTGAACCCTGAGGCATTGCAAATGTTTACAAGCTAAGATCGATATGGACAAGTTTGAAGTATTTGAAAAGAAATACTCTCTTTTTCACAATCACTGATCGGTAGAGTGCAAATGATCAATGAGGCTTGATGGTACCAGGGAGATTGTTAGTCACATAAGTACGAGTTTTGAAGTAGACTGAAGAAGATGGAGCCGATGCTGAGGGGAGGATTCAGAAGTCGAGGCATTTAAGTTTTAACTCCAAGGTGGTGCTGCATTCTGGATTCACTGAAGATATGTTTTCGAGCTCTCTCACAACTTCAAACATAGAAGGTCCATCCTTTGTTTCATCTCGAGAACTCCTGATGGCCGTTGCCATAAATTTCTTGATACACTCTGAAGGATTTGGTTCCGTACTCTCGTCTATGATGGATAAGAATAATTAACCTGTAAGTGCACATGGTAATAATCATTGAGATGATGGATCAGTTAAAATAAATGGCAACAAGCCCCAAAAATTTTAGAATAAAATTTTATTTGCTTTATATAGTATATTTTTAATATTTTGAAAAAAAAAATGAGGATTAAAATGAAATAAGTTTTAAAAATCAATTTTATTTTTGGGGTCAAATAATTAGATTTTGATAGAGCGAGTTTTAGTATATCAATATTGGACTCGTTGGATAACTCATAATTAATTAGAAGTATTCCACTCGAGAAGTTGTTTTGGATAAGAATACATTAAGTTCGACCAAATTGAAAGAAAACAAGGATAAATAAAATTTTAAATAATTTATAATCCAATGTCTGTGTGTGAAATGATAAAGTTGATTTTGATAATGGTAATTGTCTTTTTGCGATTGGATAAAGTTTAAAAGGTATCATAATTCTATCAATTCTTATCTAGTTTGATAGACATGATTTTCTGTCACAATTATATCATAACTCAACCATTTTTTTACTACAAATAGTGTGCAATTGTCCCACAATTCACTACCAAAGAATTTTACACGATAGCTTTCATATAAAGTAGTTGTAAATTTTTACTATATTTTTCTTCAAAAGCTCGTTTGATCAATTAAGGTAAGATACTTTTGTACAAGTAGTTTGTTTCCTTATACTTTTATATTCTGTAATTTGCATGAATTGCCAGTGGACATTCAGATTCTTTATGAAGAGATATGAGATCCTACGAGAATTTAAGATGAGCTAAGATGGGTGTTGCTTGGTCATTTAATGTGTACCAAATATGGACTAAGTTTATTTTTTCCTTTAAATTATTAGTCTGTTTAATTTGTTCAAAGACAATTATTTAATTTGTGATTATGTTTTCATTATGGATATTTCAGTATTTTTTTTATTTAAATAATGTTATTTTATCATTCTGTAAAAAAATTGAATTTTTGACAACACTCTAGTGTTTGTGAAATTTTGGAACGTTATAGTCATAATGTGTTGTTTGTTTTATAACCTTGAACGCTTGTAGTGCATGTTCACAATTCATCCCATGAAGCAAGCATATGATCTTAAATGAAAATAGGCAAAAATTTAACACGAAATCCTCTCTAGGATTTATATGATAGCATAGTGATGTCCTGTGGTACATCTCTCACTTACAAGTTTCCTTCCATGCGATATGGGCCGCGTTAAGAGTTCAAGAAGTATTACACCAAGACTATAAACATTATTTTTCTCCATCAACTTCTGGGCCCAAAAGTATTATGGATCGAGATAACCCTGTTTGTAAGTAAGGATGCATTTCAATACCAATGGGATATAGGAAAAAAGAAAGTGAAAAAAATAAATTGTTGTAAGAGAAACTAATCAACCTAAATATGCTGCACAAAATTTTTCATTATCATAAATGTAATACCCCCAAATTTAGATACCTAGATTTGTAACGTTTAATTTATTCTTAAAATTATAAATGCGGAAAGATGATTAGATTTTTCTTTGACGTAATAATTGTCGATGACCTCATTTATGAAAATGAATTAATTTAAACGTGAGCATTAATTTCAAAACGTATTAATATTAAAATATGTTAGTACTGAGTTCGTGTCATCACAAGTTATCGCTTAGAATCATCTTGCTTTCATCATCTGAATTAGAGGAGGAATAACGTTGAATGAGCTAACGTTCAATAAGCAAACATCAAGCATATGATGCGTGCTTATAATATGCATGATTAACTTTAAAATAAAAGACATTTCTCAATATGGAGAGGGATAACGTGGAATAAGCTAATGTCCAGTAAGCAAACCTCAAGCATATGATGCATGCTTATGATATGCATGACTTACTTTAATATAAAAAGCATTTCTCAATATATATCTCATTTCTTTCAATTTTTTAAAAAAAACTTAACATTGACGTAGTGAGCTTACTTGTTATATTGTCTAGCCAATTAGAATGCAATGGACAATTATTATTTGGAATCCGATTGAGTCCTACCGGTAGTACTATAAAGCGGCTAACATTAACATTAACATTATCATTAAACATTGATCGGGTGAATTGGTCCCCTACGCCTCATTTTTCATTCACACCTTTCTTGGCATAGACATATACCTCGTAATAAAATATTTTGGATACATATCTTTAAAAATATTCCTTAACTCATATAGAATTAAAACTAAGCACAAGTAGACACGTAAATTGAACAATATAAACTTGTATAAAGAAAAAACGTTAAGTAAAAAGGTTAGAGAATGCAAACAATGTAATATGGAGGTTCAATCCAACGCAATGATCTACGTCCCCCTTTATCAATCTCTCTGGCACGAGCAAGGTCTTTTTCACTATATCGATTGACTTATGGTGCAATCCAACATTTTACAACGCTTCCGGTGACTTACAACCAAAGAGTACCGATTCTTTTACAATGTTGAGATTTTCGGGACCTCAACACGACCCATAATCCAAAATGAATTTACAAAAGAAATCATCTTTTCTTATCTAATAATAGATCCAAAGATGAGTACAAGAAGAGAAGGGACAAACACTTCAATAGATGACAAATAGTATAACTCAAAGTGTTTAGGTTGAAGAGCTTTTGATGAAATAAGAATTTTCACAAAGTTTTAATTCGTTCAAAAGCTTTTCAAGAATTTAATATTTTTGATCTCTCAAGGATAGAAAATAAGGCTGTTGGGATTAATAAAAGTCTCACTTTAATGCTAAAGAAAAGTTGTTACAAATGAAAAGCGAGCGATGTATTTATAGCACTCAAACCGGTCAAAACTCTGCCTATCCAGACAGGACATCCGGACTTCCGGATGTGATCCGGACAAAGGAAAACAAACTAGCCATTTGATATAATTTCTTGAAGTACTTTCTTCGTGATTTTTTGTTTGATATAATTTCTTGAAGTACTTTCTCACGTATTATTTTCAAGGTAAGTGACTAGATAAAGATTTAATGCAATCATTTGATTTTTGAAAATAATTTTTTTTATGCATAAGAATCCACTTTGAGCTCTTAGGATTATTTGCCAAGTGTTGAAGTATTTTACCTTTACATGAAAGTGAAACGTGCATTGCTTGACCTTTCATCGACTTTTGTCTCGATTTTCGTTGATGCTACTTTTAGCGAGTTTTTCAATATAGTTCTTCATAGTCTCGATTTGCGAATTTGTTTCCACGTCGATCTTCGTACGCAAATTACTTGACCTATAATTTCGTGTTATCGATTCTATGTAATAATCACTATAGACACTTGAAATCAATTCGTTAGAAATAAAAACAATTTGTTTGTGATAATCAAAACGATACATCAAGTATAGGTCAACAATATGCTTTATAGATGCATTGATGTGTATGAGCTCTTGTTTGAGCCCCATTTTTTTAAATGTATTTTTGAATAGTTTTTTTTATCTCATTTCAATGAGACATTCTTCAATAAAATAATTTCACACGCAAACTCAAAATTTTTCCTTATTTTTTAACCACACATTTCTTATTAATACACTATTAAAAAATAAGGCTCAAACAAGCCCTCAACCTCATTCCAATGTTCTTTTTTCGAACTTTATTTTTTCTACAATGATTGATTCAATATTTTAATATATGAATATCCATTTGGATCGATTTAAATTTTTATTTGAAAAAACTTATAATGTGATAATAATAAATATATTGTCGATTAAGTTTAATATACAAAGTATCTTAAATTATTAAACGTAAAATCATAATCGTTAATTTTTCTTTTCTATCCACTCTCAATCCATATACTCACACTAATTTCTCTCAATTTCATTTTTCTTTAGTTTTTATCTTAAATTATTAAACGTAAAATTATAATCGTTAATTTTTCTTTTCTACTCACCCTCAACCCCATAATTATACTAATTTCTCTCAATTTTATTTTCTTCAGTTTTTACAGTTAAAAATAGTAAATTTATGACGTCAAAATGGATATTGAAGGAACTCAATGAGTTATTATTATTTTTGGGTGGATTTTGTGTTTAGATTTGTTACATTTGTCCACCTGGAATTTGTGAAGCTCAAGTACAGATCTCAAAATTAAATTTTTCTACATACCTTCTTTTTATTTTCCCCCTTAAATGTACTATTAACTACTTTTAATAAACATTCCAACAAGAATATACGGAGAACAACTCTACAATTTAGACAACAACTACACATGAACACATCTTATACATAAAAACCAATATTTTAAAAATTGACCCGTAAAAGAGTAAAAGTCAAGAGTCAAAAGATCGAACATGGATTTACCTGTTTTTTTATAAATAATTTTACAAAAAATCATCAAATGAAAGCAAGTTTTTTGAAATCACAAAAAAGTAAAAGACTATAACAGGAACTCATCCATACAATTAATATAAATAATTAAATACAATCAAAAAATCAACGTCTTGCTCAATCCAATTACGTAATGTAAAATAAGTCCATAATTTTAAGTAATTAACTATGTTAGCTTGAAAACTTAAATTGTTAAAATTTAAAAGTTTCACATCATGTTGTTCTCCAATAGAAAAATGTCATGTTATAATTGTATTCAAAATTTCAACATTATTAATTACACTGCATCACTCACTACACGTGCAAGGCACGTGCATTCACGAGTACTAACAAAAGATTAAAACATGGAGTGATGAATAGAAAATATAGTCTAATAATGTGCATTACAATTGGTCATAATTCACAAGACTTGTACTTAGGGATCACGTGTACACCATTGACCAACAATGTAAATCGATCATAAATTTCATGTCTACATGAACACAAATTACTTAGGCACGTTTGGCTGGTGTGAAAATTTTTCTAGTAATTAAACATTTAAAATAATTACTATAGGAAATCATAACATATATGTCCAATAATTATGAAGACACCAAATTGAAGGTAGAGTACATTTTATTTTATTATTATTCCAGTCAATGAAATTTCTTAGTACTTACACATATCAATTAAGTTCTTATTTATTTATTTAATTAAAAGTTAACCAAAGTAAATCAAGGAATTTCTCATATAATAAAATAGATACCAAAAGAAAGGCCAACTAAATCAACCCAGAATTTGACCTAACCAGATTACGTGTTCAAACTTCGTATATGTGGGAAACGAATAGACATATGATATTAAATAAAAATATAGAAATACAAATATATAATTATGTATACACACACGCGTGAGAATATGGGTAGTGAAATGATAAAGTAGACTATTGTTCAATTGAAATGTAGTGGTAATGATGACATGAAATTATAATTGAATTCGCACATGAAAGCAGTAATATTAAAATCGTAATTTGCAAGGAAATGTATAAATAGGAAGCATCAATACTTCTAATTTAGTGACGTTTAGTGAGCATAAAATGTGTCAATTAAGTAATTCGGTAACTAATCTTACTGTATTAACTTGTTTAGCCATAAACATGATTGACTAGGTTCATAAATTTTCATTTTAAAACCCCAAGTTATTATTTTTCAATTAACTTACATAAAAATGTGCTTAACAAATGAAATCTTCCAATTCGATTTTTTGTTTGATATAATTTCTTGAAGTACTTTCTCACGTATTATTTTCAAGGTAAGTGACTAGATAAAGATTTAATGCAATCATTTGATTTTTGAAAATAATTTTTTTTATGCATAAGAATCCACTTTGAGCTCTTAGGATTATTTGCCAAGTGTTGAAGTATTTTACCTTTACATGAAAGTGAAACGTGCATTGCTTGACCTTTCATCGACTTTTGTCTCGATTTTCGTTGATGCTACTTTTAGCGAGTTTTTCAATATAGTTCTTCATAGTCTCGATTTGCGAATTTGTTTCCACGTCGATCTTCGTACGCAAATTACTTGACCTATAATTTCGTGTTATCGATTCTATGTAATAATCACTATAGACACTTGAAATCAATTCGTTAGAAATAAAAACAATTTGTTTGTGATAATCAAAACGATACATCAAGTATAGGTCAACAATGTGCTTTATAGATGCATTGATGTGTCTGAGCTCTTGTTTGAGCCCCATTTTTTTAAATGTATTTTTGAATAGTTTTTTTTATCTCATTTCAACGAGACAATCTTCAATAAAATAATTTCACACGCAAACTCAAAATTTTTCCTTATTTTTTAACCACACATTTCTTATTAATACACTATTCAAAAATAAGGCTCAAACAAGTCCTCAACATCATTCCAATGTTCTTTTTTCGAACTTTATTTTTCCTACAATGATTGATTCAATATTTCAATATATGAATATCCATTTGGATCGATTTAAATTTTTATTTGAAAAAACTTAAAATGTGATAATAATAAATATATTGTCGATTAAGTTTAATATACAAAGTATCTTAAATTATTAAACGTAAAATCATAATCGTTAATTTTTCTTTTCTATCCACTCTCAATCCATATACTCGCACTAATTTCTCTCAATTTCATTTTTCTTTAGTTTTTATCTTAAATTATTAAACGTAAAATCATAGTCGTTAATTTTTCTTTTCTACCCACCCTCAACCCCATAATTACACTAATTTATCTCAATTTCATTTTCTTCAGTTTTTACAGTTAAAAATAGTAAATTTATGACGTCAAAATGGATATTGAAGGAACTCAATGAGTTATTATTATTTTTGGGTGGATTTTGTGTTTAGATTTGTTACATTTGTCCACCTGGAATTTGTGAAGCTCAAGTACAGATCTCAAAATTAAATTTTTCTACATACCTTCTTTTTATTTTCCCCCTTAAATGTACTATTAACTACTTTTAATAAACATTCCAACAAGAATATACGGAGAACAACTCTACAATTTAGACAACAACTACACATGAACACATCTTATACATAAAAACCAATATTTTAAAAATTGACCCGTAAAAGAGTAAAGGTCAAGAGTCAAAAGATCGAACATGGATTTACCTGTTTTTTTATAAATAATTTTACAAAAAATCATCAAATGAAAGCAAGTTTTTTGAAATCACAAAAAAGTAAAAGACTATAACAGGAACTCATCCATACAATTAATATAAATAATTAAATACAATCAAAAAATCAACGTCTTGCCCAATCCAATTACGTAATGTAAAATAAGTCCATAATTTTAAGTAATTAACTATGTTAGCTTGAAAACTTAAATTGTTAAAATTTAAAAGTTTCACATCATGTTGTTCTCCAATAGAAAAATGTCATGTTATAATTGTATTCAAAATTTCAACATTATTAATTACACTGCATCACTCACTACACGTGCAAGGCACGTGCATTCACGAGTACTAACAAAAGATTAAAACATGGAGTGATGAATAGAAAATATATTCTAATAATGTGCATTACAATTGGTTATAATTCACAAGACTTGTACTTAGGGATCACGTGTACACCATTGACCAACAATGTAAATCGATCATAAATTTCATGTCTACATGAACACAAATTACTTAGGCACGTTTGGCTGGTGTGAAAAATTTTCTAGTAATTAAACATTTAAAATAATTACTATAGGAAATCATAACATATATGTCCAATAATTATGAAGACACCAAATTGAAGGTAGAGTACATTTTATTTTATTATTATTCCAGTCAATGAAATTTCTTAGTACTTACACATATCAATTAAGTTCTTATTTATTTATTTAATTAAAAGTTAACCAAAGTAAATCAAGGAATTTCTCATATAATAAAATAGATACCAAAAGAAAGGCCAACTAAATCAACCCAGAATTTGACCTAACCAGATTACGTGTTCAAACTTCGTATATGTGGGAAACGAATAGACATATGATATTAAATAAAAATATAGAAATACAAATATATAATTATGTATACACACACGCGTGAGAATATGGGTAGTGAAATGATAAAGTAGACTATTGTTCAATTGAAATGTAGTGGTAATGATGACATGAAATTATAATTGAATTCGCACATGAAAGCAGTAATATTAAAATCGTAATTTGCAAGGAAATGTATAAATAGGAAGCATCAATACTTCTAATTTAGTGACGTTTAGTGAGCATAAAATGTGTCAATTAAGTAATTCGGTAACTAATCTTACTGTATTAACTTGTTTAGCCATAAACATGATTGACTAGGTTCATAAATTTTCATTTTAAAACCCCAAGTTATTATTTTTCAATTAACTTACATAAAAATGTGCTTAACAAATGAAATCTTCCAATTCGATTTTTTGTTTGATATAATTTCTTGAAGTACTTTCTCACGTATTATTTTCAAGGTAAGTGACTCAATAAAATAATTTCACACGCAAACTCAAAATTTTTCCTTATTTTTTAACCACACATTTCTTATTAATACACTATTAAAAAATAAGGCTCAAACAAGCCCTCAACCTCATTCCAATGTTCTTTTTTCGAACTTTATTTTTTCTACAATGATTGATTCAATATTTCAATATATGAATATCCATTTGGATCGATTTAAATTTTTATTTGAAAAAACTTATAATGTGATAATAATAAATATATTGTCGATTAAGTTTAATATACAAAGTATCTTAAATTATTAAACGTAAAATCATAATCGTTAATTTTTCTTTTCTATCCACTCTCAATCCATATACTCGCACTAATTTCTCTCAATTTCATTTTTCTTTAGTTTTTATCTTAAATTATTAAACGTAAAATTATAATCGTTAATTTTTCTTTTCTACTCACCCTCAATCCCATAATTATACTAATTTCTCTCAATTTCATTTTCTTCAGTTTTTACAGTTAAAAATAATAAATTTATGACGTCAAAATGGATATTGAAGGAACTCAATGAGTTATTATTATTTTTGGGTGGATTTTGTGTTTAGATTTGTTACATTTGTCCACCTGGAATTTGTGAAGCTCAAGTACAGATCTCAAAATTAAATTTTTCTACATACCTTCTTTTTATTTTCCCCCTTAAATGTACTATTAACTACTTTTAATAAACATTCCAACAAGAATATACGGAGAACAACTCTACAATTTAGACAACAACTACACATGAACACATCTTATACATAAAAACCAATATTTTAAAAATTGACCCGTAAAAGAGTAAAGGTCAAGAGTCAAAAGATCGAACATGGATTTACCTGTTTTTTTATATATAATTTTACAAAAAATCATCAAATGAAAGCAAGTTTTTTGAAATCACAAAAAAGTAAAAGACTATAACAGGAACTCATCCATACAATTAATATAAATAATTAAATACAATCAAAAAATCAACGTCTTGCTCAATCCAATTACGTAATGTAAAATAAGTCCATAATTTTAAGTAATTAACTATGTTAGCTTGAAAACTTAAATTGTTAAAATTTAAAAGTTTCACATCATGTTGTTCTCCAATAGAAAAATGTCATGTTATAATTGTATTCAAAATTTCAACATTATTAATTACACTGCATCACTCACTACACGTGCAAGGCACGTGCATTCACGAGTACTAACAAAAGATTAAAACATGGAGTGAGGAATAGAAAATATAGTCTAATAATGTGCATTACAATTGGTCATAATTCACAAGACTTGTACTTAGGGATCACGTGTACACCATTGACCAACAATGTAAATCGATCATAAATTTCATGTCTACATGAACACAAATTACTTAGGCACGTTTGGCTGGTGTGAAAAATTTTCTAGTAATTAAACATTTAAAATAATTACTATAGGAAATCATAACATATATGTCCAATAATTATGAAGACACCAAATTGAAGGTAGAGTACATTTTATTTTATTATTATTCCAGTCAATGAAATTTCTTAGTACTTACACATATCAATTAAGTTCTTATTTATTTATTTAATTAAAAGTTAACCAAAGTAAATCAAGGAATTTCTCATATAATAAAATAGATACCAAAAGAAAGGCCAACTAAATCAACCCAGAATTTGACCTAACCAGATTACGTGTTCAAACTTCGTATATGTGGGAAACGAATAGACATATGATATTAAATAAAAATATAGAAATACAAATATATAATTATGTATACACACACGCGTGAGAATATGGGTAGTGAAATGATAAAGTAGACTATTGTTCAATTGAAATGTAGTGGTAATGATGACATGAAATTATAATTGAATTCGCATATGAAAGCAGTAATATTAAAATCGTAATTTGCAAGGAAATGTATAAATAGGAAGCATCAATACTTCTAATTTAGTGACGTTTAGTGAGCATAAAATGTGTCAATTAAGTAATTCGGTAACTAATCTTACTGTATTAACTTGTTTAGCCATAAACATGATTGACTAGGTTCATAAATTTTCATTTTAAAACCCCAAGTTATTATTTTTCAATTAACTTACATAAAAATGTGCTTAACAAATGAAATCTTCCAATTCGATTTTTAATCAATCTATAAACAAGATTAACCATAAGTGCCATATACATTATATAATTATTCGAGCTTAGTAAAATTATAAACATATCATATTAATAAATAAGTTAATTGTCAAGGACGTTCAAGGTAAATTGAATTGTGAATTTAATGAAATTATATTTATTTTAAGTTTAGAACTATTAGGCACGTCGTTCGTCTAAGGCATCCAAAGTACATTTCGCTACAACAACGTAGTTAGTTAAGATGAAGATAATTATTATATTAAATGGTAATTATAATATTAATGCGTCTAATTAAGATAGACATGGTAATCAAAAGAATTACGAACACAACGTTAAAATAAATGTCTTGGATACATTTGGTCAAAGACAAAGTTGTGGATTTCTACGTCAACTAAAAAAATAAAAAAACTAGAAAACCGAATCAAAAATTTTTTTTTTTTTTGAAATTGTCTGTGCCATGTGGATCCGTTAATGAAACGGTTTTGGAAGACGTCAAACTACTCTAAAATCCGTTTGGTTTATGTTTTGGAATCCGAAGGCGGTTTGAAACCAAACCGGGCCTTCTAATAATAAAAAATAAAATAATGAATTTTAAATTTTAATTAGAAATTAGACTAATAAATTATAATCTTAACTTCCAAATAAAATATAAGAACTGAAGTTTAATACAAAAATAGGTAATTTGGTTAATTGTACATTACCAAGTACAAATAATTAATTAATTAGGTTTAAACCTTTTCAAACATTTAAGGGGCCTCTTTGTGTTTCAGTTTTGTGTTTTGAGTTTTGTGTTCTGAGTATCCATTTTGAGATTGTTGAAAATGTGTTCTTTTTGACATTTTGAAAATACCTAAAACGCATTTTAAAAAATTTGGCTTGATTATAATTAAAAACACAGTTTTCTTTGTAAATTTTTAACTTGTTTTCTAAAACGCGTTTTTGAAAATAGAAAAGAGAACGAGTTTTCACTGTTTTGAAAAATCGAAAACAGAAAACGATTTAAAAATAGTAAAGAGAACATGACTTTTTTCTCAAACCATCTAAAATGGTTCAATATGAAAATATGTGAAAAAACCGTCTAAACAAGGCTGATCAAACCCCTATTAACAACTCTTTGCTTTTCATAGTTAGGGTCGATCTAGATTATAGGCGACAAAGGTGATTGCATATGACCCCGTTTTGACGAGGGTTCCAAGTTATGTAAGGTTAATCGACTGATTAAAAAAAATAAAAATTATAATTAATAAATTCTTTAAATTAGAATTATAATATGAAAACACAAGAAACTAAAAAAAAAAAAAAACTGAAAATACAAACATCTCTAAAAAATCATATAAATGACATAAAACCTATCACATAAATATATCACAACTATTACTTCTTTTTATATAATTAATTTGACAATTTATCATTCCAACCATCTTTTTTCTTAACAAGAAACAAAAATGTCATTTTTCTCTCTTCAAATTTACTACCATTTCTTTTCTAATGCTCTTATGGTGGGTCTTACATTTATTCAAGGAGCTGCTACTAAATGCACTGACATTCATTTCTCTCGCTAAATTCTTACATTTTATTTTATTTGTCCATCTTTTTTTCTAGTTTTTTAGTGTTATTGTATTGATGAATGTTTTAATTGAGTTAATGCTTCTCTATGTGTTTTGTAATCTGGTTTGAAATTTTGTCGATACACTTATTATTCTTTTTTTCCATTTTTATATTTGTACTTTAATTTTTTTTTATTATGTTTAATTTTTTTTGTATTTAATTGTTTTCTAATCAAAGTCAACAATTGATTTTAATCACATATTTCATATGACCTATAATTCTTCAACCATTAACCTCTATCAAATGGGGACTTAATATTCATTGGGCCCCATATTTGAAAATTGGCATAAGATCCCCCAAAATATCAGGGTTGGCCTTGTTAATAGTCTAAAGCAAAGGAGAGCTGTAGTAGCTTGTCATCTAGGATCAAATTTTGTTAAACTTATGACATGAATCCTATTACAGTTGCAACAAACGATTCTTGTAAATAAATTAGAATTTATTGGGAACGAGCCTTTTGGAAAGCAGCCATCACAATCTTCATTTTATCGACATTTTGATCTAGGGATGGATGTCCAATGATTTAATTTTTCCTCTGCCTCTATGAGAGATGAAATTCCAATTTGTGGTGGCCAAATTTCAGCTTTTGAGGAAATGAGGGGGGGCCTGACAATGATTTTTCACATCTTGATTTACATTATTGCACATGATCAAAAGTGAATGATTGCATTCAAGGTTATTTAGTCACTTGGGGATGGACATATGATTGAGCTTTGGTCCATGTTCATCATCTTCATCAAATTTCTTTTTTGTTAAAAGCCAAGGTTAGGTTAGGGGTGTAAGCGTTTCGATTTTACCGATTTTTGATAGATTTTCAAACAAAACCGTTTAAACTGATTTGAGAAAAATTCAAATTTAAACCAAACCATTTTGAACGGTTTGAAAAAAATTCAAACATAAACCTAACGATTTAGTCCGGTTTTAAACCGCCGGCATCTTCATATATTTTTTTGCCTGTCTACTTTTATGTCATTAATTCATTGAATTTAATATATATTTATATCTTACTAGCAATAAATATAAAACAACAAAATATATCTACCATAAATTTAAATACCAACTAAATCCAAGTGAAATCATAATAATAGCTTTTTGTTCACCCTTTTTAGACTAAAACATTACGATAACATTACAATACAAGTCTAATAAACTAAATATAAGGCTCAAAACACCTATAAACTAAATATTTATTTGAAAACATATAGTTCCACAATAATGTTACTGAGACATCAATAAGACAACAATTTAAATGATAAACTTTACGCTTACTGGATCAAAATTCAAGACTTTAATAGGCTAACTGAATAAATATCATCCTTATTAATTCAAAACACTTAAAGAAACAGTTAAACAAAATATCTAAGTATACAATAAAACACAACAATTAAATTGATGCAAGTATAATTGCTACTGTAGTCATTGTTGGCTTCGTTTAGCTTATTAAACAGCTCATCCACATATCAAATTGTACATGAACACTTTTTAGCTTCTATTGACATATTTTATTATGTCTAATTCAATCACAAAACAAGAGTATGTCTACACAAATAGAATAGAATCATGTACATAGTAGATAAATCCTTTCCATCAAAGTTGATAAATTTATTTCACAATCATTCAATAATTGAGAGAAATGCGAAACTTATATAATTTCAAATTTCTTACCTCAGTTTGCTCAAAAAGATTATTGATCTGAAACTTTATTCGTAGCAAATATTATCACCGAAGACTCGTGATCTCTTTGTCTCCGATTTGGTGTGGTGCTGGTGGCTAAAGGCTGTGTCGGGTGTCGGTTGAAGTTCATCTGAATTGTGAAGAGGAAAATGACTTTTGATATATTAGGTTAGTCTTGAGATTATTAGATATAAATTAGGATTATTGGATAATAATAATAATAATAATAATAATAATATATGTAATATAAAATTAGAAATTGATAAAAATACACACACATGACAAAACTATTGAATTTTACATATTTGGATTTTTCAAAAAAAATTATTTTTTTATTTTTTGCTAGACCAGTTTGATTTTAAAACGCAATTTTCTCAAACATAAACCATACCGTTTTTTACCGATTTAGTTTGGTTCAAAATCATTTCGTCGACGGGTCCACGTGGCACCAAACCGACAGTTTCTAAAATACGATTTCGGATCGATTTTTCGATTTGACGATTTTTGCTTACAACTTTAGGTTAGGTATGTCAAAACATGAGTTTCACGAGCCATGCAATTGAGGTCAGGGCTAGAAAATTATTTCAATGCAGATGTGACGGGTCGAAATTGATGAAAAGACGGGGAAAATGATTTATCTTTAGATGTTCCACTAATTAGATATTGAGATCACTAGAATTTTAAAGTATGTTATTAGTCCTCTCGTCCCATAAAAACAGTTGTATTTTTTTTTATCAAATAAGTTAAGAAAACTTAGTTAATATAATTGAAATGATAAACTTTACTATATTTTTCTTAATATACCCCCTACATTAATATACATTAATATAGTCAATATTCAAGATAATTAAATTATGCGTGCAATCTTAAAGGTAATTAAATTATTCTTGGTGCTAGTCATTGTTTATTTCAAGAATCAAGTTAATTAACATTCCAAAAGTCATCTAATACAAATACAAATGAATAAATATCAGTGAAAATGAAATATTTTTGTTTTTTTTTAATTTATTATTCTAACTACAATTGAATAATGTATTGATTTATATTTGTGATAACAAAACACATTAAATAAGTGTATATTAGGAAACTAATATATTAACTCTGTTTTCAAATAAAAAACAGGACTATAATTTGAGATAGACGAAAAATGAAAACATGACTATCTTTATGGGACGGAACAGACGGAATTTTTTTTTTTTTTTTTTGCAAGCTAAATTATTTTCCACAAAATTTGACATTTTCTTGTTGGGGTAAATAGCATAAAACGTCCATACCTTTTAACGTCATTGTGCAAAACGTCCATATATTTCATTTTTTGGCATTTTCACCCTACCTTCCACGTTTCATTGCGCAAAAGACAATTTTCAACAATTTTTCAAACAAAATGACTATTTTACCCTCATATTCAAATGAAACAAAAAGAAAAGAAAAGAAAAATAAAAAACTAATTGCAACAATAATCCCCATATTTTAAAAAAAGTATAAACAAATCCCAAATAAGGTAGAAAAAAATCATTTCTCCATCTCCACCCAAACATGACCTTGCAAGAAACTCTCCACCCAATGCCATCGCCGCCGCCACCACCACTGCCACCGCATCTATTCCCAATCCCCCTTCCACTTTTCCGTCCCAAACACGTCCATTTTCGGGAGCTATTGTTCAAGAACAATCGATCATAAGTGAAAATATTCGAGTTTTATGATACGGACGGGATCATAGTTACATTCTTTATTTTTGCGATTTCATTATGTTTATGTTGATTGGGGCTCTCTTATGGTGAGTTGGACTGAGTTTTGAAGGGATTATTGGTTGATCGTGGGAGTCACTGGTTTTCTTTCTTTATGTGGATTCTACGTCTTGAAGGGGATAATTGTGGGTTTTGTGTTTGATCTGAGAACCGACAATATTTGGGTTTCTTTACCTTTTTCGCACTATTAGTTTCTTGATTTTCATTTGGTGACTATTGATTGAGATTTTGATTCTTGATTGGCTCTGATCAGAATTTTATTCAATGAATCATTTTTGTAGTTTCTTTAGCCGCTTGTGGTATATTTTTAATTTCTTGATAAAATTATTTCGATTTGGATATGATTTAACAATCCTATGTATTTTTGTTTTCTTTTGATTCAACAATTGGAGGAGAGCAGAAGAACGTGGGTGGGGTAGAAAGAAGGGAAAATAGACATGTTTGGAACGGAAAATGGAAGGGGAATTGGGAATAGATGTGGTGGCAGTGGTGGTGGTGGAGGCGGTAGCATTAGGTGGAGAGTTTTTTGCAAGGCTTAGTACATGTTTGGACGGAGATTGAGAAATGAAATTTTTTTTTTTTTCTAATTTACTTAGGAATCGTTTGTACTTTTTTTAAAATATTGGGAGTATGATTGCAATTAGTTTTTTTATTTTTGTTTTTATTTTTGTTTAATTTGAATATGATGGTGTAAAATCGTCATTTTATTTGGAAAATTGTTGAAAATAACTTTTTGTGCAATGAAAAGTAGAAAGTAAAGATGAAAATGTCAAAAAATAAAAGATATGAACATTTTGCACAATAACATTAAAAGGTAGGAACGCGATGTTCTATGTACCCTTTTTTGTTGTGGTCATGACATGTACTAAAATTACATTTGCATATATCAACTTTATTCATGAATAGTTTGAGAACCTCCACTCCATGCCTCCTCAAGATTTTCCCCGACAAACATTACCATATGTAAAGACAAATAGTCGTGTATGAAGAAAACGCGGACTGACAGACTGGTTGTGGTACAATTCTAGACATAAAACATAAACCACTCAATGAGCTGTCCCTCTTACATTCCTAAAAACTTCCTTGACATTTTCAAATAGTCGATGAAAACTTCTGCTCCTCTCGTGCCCCCGACCCCACTGTTTAGGCTCAAATCAAAGTCAACACATCATGGAATGCACGTATACCCACCCACCATTGTTTAATTTTAAAATATATCAGATATCAAGAAAAGAAAATACCATTATCATCTCATGGTCAGCATCCACACCAAATAATGATAAGAGAAATCATCCCATCCCATACCATGTCCCATCACATGAAATTGAAAATTAAGCAAGAGACATTACCTATCAGACACTAAACAAATCAGTCAATACTTAAATGAGGATCCAATAATTCAAACACTAAACAAATCCCCCATCTATACCAATACTATCTCCATATGCAAGTAGAAACAATTGGTCAGCGTCAACAGCCAAACTACAACTCGCATTTTGAATTTGAATTAACTTTATGCATCCATCAACATTAATAGTAACCCCAAGAACAGTTCATTAAATTAACATAATAATACACGAATTAAGATATCCAACTGTCAAATGAACAACTCCTTCATCACTCACAGATAGAAAGAACATGATATTCTCACACTTTCCCATGTAATACTAGATTCAACTTGTACAAGGATTCCAGGACGAAATATCAATAACAAAACCAAAATATTCGAATAGTTGAATTTAAGTGTAAGATACAAAAATAAAATAACTCCGCAAAAGATAAAAGATGTAGAGAACAATGGCTTACCACTAACAAATATTAGCGCCCTTTGGGGTTCATTATCTGTGAAAACACAGCACTTGGTGTCAACCCATCCGAGTCTGTACTGGCAAGACTCCGACCGCCAATGCTCATGGACATTCCACTACTTTTTGAATCCATTATGTTGCCATCAAATCCCAGGGATGCATCTGGGTCTTTTCCTTTGCATGGGACGTCGAATGATCCCTCTTCAATGTCCATTCCTCCGAGACCTTTGCCACTTTCCTCAGCACTCTCCTGAAGCTGCAGAGCAAACTCAAGATTCCACAGCACATCACCCATGGAAGGCCTGTCGGTTCCAACATCAGAAACGCACTTCACTGCTGCCTCTGCAAATTTCTTAAAGCACTCGAGGGCAATCTTCCCCTTAAGGTATGGATCCATAATCTGATCGAGGATGCCCTTCTTATAACAATGTTGAGCCCACTCGGCCAAGCTAACTTGTTCCTTTGGAAGTGTTGGATTTAAAGCTGGACGAGCACACAAGATCTCAAAAAGTACAACTCCGTATGAGTAGACATCAGATTTTTCGGTCAATTGCTGTCGCCTGAAGTACTCAGGATCTAGATAACCAAAACTACCCTTCACCACTGTGCTGACATGGGTGTGATCCAGTGAAGGACCTGTTTTTGAAAGCCCAAAATCCGAAACCTTAGCCACCCACTTTTCATCCAAGAGGATATTAGTAGTCTTGACATCACGATGGATAATAGTGTGCTTGGCACCAGTGTGTAAATAGTGCAAACCTCGAGCAGCACCAATGCAAATCTCAAGCCTTTGCTTCCATGGCAACGGAGGCTTTTGGGTCTTGTACAGATGCTCACGAAGGGTTCCATGAGCCATGTAATCATATACAAGAATCATTTCGCAGTTCTCCTCACAATACCCAATCAGTGACACAAGGTGGCGGTGGCGAAGTTTTGAGAGCATTTCAATCTCAGTTTGGAATTCATGCACTCCCTGTTCAGAGAGTGGGTTCCCACGCTTAATAGCCACTTTTGTGCCACCGTCAATCTCTCCTCGATAAACTTTACCGAAACCTCCAACCCCTAGGAGGAGAGCCTCATCAAAGTTATTAGTGGCAGTCTTGATCTCAGAAATCGAGAAGTGGCGGCAAAGGTTTGACGGGAGGGAGGAGGCATAGCTTCCTGTGGTGTTCGTCTTCGCAGAACCTGTAGTATGAGAATTTCCATACAAAGATAAAGGAAGCCACCCATCACTGGTACTTGAATCCTTTTTCTGCTTCCGATGTCGGGTTACAAGACACACAAACAAACCAACAAGAAGAATTGCAGCAATTCCACCACCAACTCCACCTCCAATGGCTTTTTGGTTCTTCGATTGCCCCTTTCCAGATGATTGGTTATTTAACGAGTCGTCTTGTGGTTGTTGAACAGGAATTGGATTTGGACCAGCAAGATTGCCTTTAGTATCATTCACTTTGAATATTTCTACCCCATTCAAGATAGCATCATAATATTGGGGCTTTGTGCCAGGGTAAGGATGCAGATCGAGCCAAAGTTCTGGGTCAGCCTGCCCAGAAGGAACAACAACCACATAATCCTTGTAAAACGGAACCCCATTACTTCCATCTGTCCAAGCTATTACATCTGCCTGCTGCTCTGCAGTCTTATTATTAAGGAAGATACTGAACACTCTTTGGTTTGTTTTTGTAATAACATCTGTTATCTCACAGAAATGGAGCCTAACCAGGTAAGAGAAACCCGAGTCAATAGGAAAGAGCCAAGTCAAATTGTAGTTCATGTTAACAGATGCATTGGGACCCATTGATCTAAGAGTGCGGTATACATCAATTGGGGCAATATATGTAGGTGTTCCCGGACGGTAGCTGACCGTCACATTTGGATCTGTTGTCTCTGTTACACCATTGGCTGCGCTAAATATGTACATTGAATCATCACGCCACGACCTAAAAAGACCCGTATCACTGGATGGTGAAATGTCGTTTCCACCTACATTCAGCCGATAGACATTTTCAAGTGCAGTACTGTTGTCAATATTGAAACCAGTGGATTGACCAACAACAATTAC
The DNA here is from genome assembly GCA_019097785.1 of Fraxinus excelsior. Lineage (NCBI taxonomy): Eukaryota > Viridiplantae > Streptophyta > Magnoliopsida > Lamiales > Oleaceae > Fraxinus > Fraxinus excelsior. The sequence goes on from CM032627.1 coordinate 197,741, forward strand.
AGTCCCATCCGTACTGTAAATGTCAGGATGCGAAACAATCTCAATCCCATTCACATATGCATAAGAGTTAGAAATATCCTGGGATGGTGTGAAAGTTAGACTTAACACTCCGGACGGGACATTAACAGAGAACTCCTTCATCAAAAAATCATAGTTCAGAGCTTCAACAGTTTGCGCAGCACTAAAGTTGTTCAACAGGGTATATGGCCCAGAATTAACCGTGAAGATGCCATTGAAAGCATCTAGGCCATTATAGGATGCAGGATAGAAGTACAAACGGACATATTTACGGCCTGGCGCAACGGGGAAATTATAGGTATACTCGGATTGGAAAATCCTGGCAGTCATATAAGGTACATCGGGCACAGATGGTTTCTGGGTAGCAGCAGTGGCCGTCGAAGTGTTTCCGAGAGAAGATGCAAACTTTGATCCAATATCTGATGTCCATTTTCGATTATCAGTATCACTAGAATCAGGGGGACCTCCACAGTTCAATAAAATTTTATCCGTTGGTACATAATCAGCTGCTGATATTAAATTAACCACAACGGTCACTAACAGAAAACTGTTAATTAATAAGAGCCGAGAATTATTGTTCTTCATAGATGTTTGATAAAGCCCAGAAAAGTCCACAAAAAATCTGGAAAATTGAAAATAATCAGTTTTCACCGAAAAAAAAAAAACACCAAAACTTGAGCACATATCTACTCTAGAAACTAAGATTTACAAACAATAAAAGATTAAACTACCTATTTCAAACATATTTCTACCGAATACTTTAAATCGGCTGTAATTAAATACCAAGATCTGGAGCATAAAAGAAATATGAGATTTTAACTACTCTAGAACAGGAAAGCTTAGTAGATCCATTAATACCAAGCTCAAGAAAGCAAAAATGTAAAGAAGAAGGAAATATATATATTATATGATCAACTGCAGGCTATAGAGTAACGGTGAATCAAGAAAAAAAAAAGTCAATTACCTAAAAATAAGCACTTGAACTCCAAAAATGAAAAATTTAAGCCATAAGACCGCAATGAATGAGAATCCAAATACTAAGCTTCAATCAGCACAGAAAATCCAAGAATATAGCTCTCAGAGGCCAAAGTCGGATCAGAAGGAGCCTAGTTAGAGAAACAGATAAAAATGGTTAATCTACTCTTTCTTAAATGATGACAGGCTGCAAACGCGTTAAACAGGCTGCAAACGCGCTTTTCAATTTCTTTAATTTTTTTTTTAAAAATCAACCAATCATCTTTTCAGTGAAATAATCTTAAAGTCCGTTTGATTGCAAATGTAGAAAATAGGTAAAAGAAAATGTTTTACATGTAATTAAATTTCTTAGAAATTATTTTATTGAAAATTGTAATTAATTGTATTTGATTAGTATAATTTTTCACCTTAAAAATATTGAAAGTTTGATTTTGTTTGACTTCGTTTTTTATGAAAATTATCTTGATAATTTTTTTACCATTGGGTCTAGAATTTGTTTCAATTGGAAAAAAAATTACCATATCGACTACCATTCGTTTGGCTTTGTTTTACATGAAAATTGTCAATAAAAGTGATAATTTTTTTTACCATTGTGTCTAGAATTTTTTTCAATTGCCAAAAGGAAAAAAAAACCTGGAAAATCAAAACCAACCAAAACATTAAGAATTCATTTTCCTTGAAAAGGTGGAAAAAAAAATTTCGAGCTAAATTTTGCTATCAAACGTGCAAAAGTTCATATTTATCAAATGGGGTCTTAGAGATGAATTTATAATTTTTTCTACTAATTAATCAAATATTTTTCTAAAAATCACTTTTAGCCCCTGTTTGATTCACATTAAAAATTTCTTTTTCATTCTTCTACTCATTTTTACCACACATTCTTCAATAAAATAATATTTTTCATCACATCAATAACTTTTCATTATTTTTCAACTACACATTTTTCATCAATATACGATTTTTAAGTCAATTATTGAAGCCCAATCTACCATTGGGTCGGTTTTTTGGAATTTTTGGGCGGGTTGTGGGTTGGGTAATCGGGTCGGGTCACGGGTTGGCAACCCAAACCCGACCCGACCCGACCCAATCCGCCGACACAAAAAAAAAAAAAAAAAAAAAAAACTCTACATAAAAAAAAAATCAATCATTAAGATACCAAAATCGACACGGCTATATAATTATATGCACAAAAGAACTCGAATAGAAAAAAATGTTAGCGGATTTAAAAAATATTAACACAAAAGAACACATATAATCACAAGCGCAAAAAATTGACAAAAAATAGAGAACGGCCCAAACTCAAGAAAGTTGATATACAGCTAACAAAAATATGCCATCTACACGAAAGTTAATTACTTGAATTCCATGACAACAAAATATATTAAGAAGATACTAAAATTCACATGAACCGTGTAATTACTCCAATGAAAAGAATTCGAATAGAGAAAATAATTCAGAAATAAAATTTCACGAACCTTAAAAATGAATTCTGTAATCTAATATTGGCACACTGAATTGAAAAAGGAGGAGTGTGAATCGATAAATTTTAATTTTTGATTTTCAAGTCATCACTCGAATCAATTTTCATTCAACAACTATATTTTCAAAGATAATTGCCGTCAAATTGTGGGTGCAATATTGAGCAAACCCGTCTCGTGAATAAATAGTCAAACTCGTCTTTGTGAATAAATTTTTTTAAAAATGAGATAGTATTTTTTTTGTAAAAGTTACTAATGAACATATCATTGAATTGTACTATTTTATTTTTCAAGTTTATTAACATTGGATGGCTAAATGTTATATTAATGTTATTTTACATCAAAAAAATGGATGATTTTAATTTTTGTGTAATAAATTTTTCTCAAACCGACCAACCCAACCCAACCCAACCCGACCGACACATAATTGGGTTGGGTTGGGTTGGATTTCAACATTTACATGGGTTGGGTTGGGTTGAATTTCTAACAAACCGACAATGTTGGGTTGGGTTTGAGTTGGGACAAAAACTGACCCAACCCAACCCAACCCACGCCCACCCCTACCGATACCTACCTCGGATGCATCATACTCAACTTTAGAAATCTTGGCGAAGCCAAGAAAGAGCATGACATGAGCTTTTGTTATTCACGTCTTAACTAGTTTAAAAGCCTTAGTTGCTTCCCATGTCCAATGAAACTCTCATTTCTTCATGCATTCCGTAATGAGAACCATGATTGTGCTAAACCCTTTGACGAAGCGATGGTAAAAGGTCGTTAGGTCATGAAAACTCTGACATCATGTACATTCTTTGGCAGGATTGACAGATATCCCTGTAGAGGATACAATGAAACCTAGGAAGACGACTCTATTGGCGAAGAGCGAACTTTTCTTGACGTTAGGATATAACTTTGTTGCCCAAAGGGTAAAACAAACTTGGTTGAGATAATCTCGATGTTGTTCCTTCGTTGTACTATAGACGAGAATGTCGTCGAAGTAGACGATAAGGAACTTACCCATGAAATGATGAAGAGTTTGTGTCATTGCTTGCATAAAAGTGCTCGGAGGGTTGGTTAGGCCGAAAGGCATAACTAACCATTTTGAAATTACAAGATTTAAAAATTGAGAATTACAATTGAAGGATTTAAAGAAAGCTTTAGATTAAATTTCTTCATTTATCTGTATTCTTGCATCTCTCCCCTTTCCCTGTGCCTCTTTCATATTAGAGCTACAAGAGTTTAGAGTGAGTGAATAGTGTCAAAGGTTAAGTTGGTGTGCTGCATGGACATCTACTGAAGCGTTGGTCAACTATGTAGCCGGAGTCGGCATTTAGGTGGTCCCGTTGAGGCTTTGCATAGCATTAATCCACACTGTAGCATTTTGTCTTCAATAGTAAGATTACTATTTTCTTGTATATAGACCATTATGTCTTTTATGTCAAACTAATTTAGTAAATGTAGTAGTTCAAACAACAATAGAGATAATATGTCAAACTTTTTTCAAAATGATAATGAAGAATTAGACCAAAATCATATATTTGCATCAAATGACTTTATTTCAAATGAACTTCAAATAGCTCATAAAGAGCATAGATTTCAAAATTGGACTATCCCAAAAATAGATAAAAGTTCTATCTATGAGATAAGAAAATTTGATTTTACTTCAAATTATGTTATCAAAACTTTGGAGCAAACCATTCTTATCAAGAATCAAACCATTTCCATTAATCTTTTTTTCAAAAGAAGCTATTCAAGCCCACAAGAAGAAATTTAAATATCTTCGTGTTGGACTTGTTCAAATTGGTATCAAACCCTTGTTTAGACTTGGGCTAGACATTTCTGTTCTTTTAACCTTTTGAGACAAAATACTCTTTAAGATTTGAGCATTCGTTACTCTCCATGCTCAAGTCTAATCTCGAGAGTGATCCTATATTTTGAAATTGCTATCCAAAATTTTCAATTAACCTTCAAGATGGAGCTATTTTGGATACACCAAATCTTCAAATTCAAATCAAGAATTTTGATGTTGATGATAGATCAAAAGATTTTATTTTGATATATAGAATATATTATAAGCTTTTGAAAACTCAACTCAATATTCGGCCATTAAGATCTTTTCCAATAGATGAAAGTCTTTTGGTTAAAGTTAATCCTTTACATTCAAACATCATGATTCCCAAAAGAATTCTTTGGAATTTTCAATCTCAAGAATTAGAATGGGATTTTGAGAATGCTCAAAATCCAATTCCAATTTCAACTCTTGTTCAAAATTTTTTTAACAAATTATTTCTTTTCCTAATGGAAATGTCAAAGCTGTCTACTTTTCAAATATTTTATTCATCTAGATCTGATTATAAATCTAAAAATAATACTTTTCCATCTGCAATATTTTCTACATCTTCTTTAAAAAAAGTTGATTTTAATCATAACATTCTAAAAACTCGTTATCAAAAAGAAAAATAAGATGAACCAGAACAACATGATTCTTCAACCCTTTTTTTTTTATATGACACCTCCTTCAGAGAGGCTAGATCGGTAACGTAATGTTATTTCTTCTACAATTGATAGAAGAAATGAATTTGTTATGATAAAATTCTCAAAGTCAAAAGTTTTCGAAAATTATTTCAAAAGAAGAAATTAGATCTTAATGGGAAGAATTTGAAACTTTTTTAAAAAAAAAAATTAAGTTTTCTATTTCTAAGTTTTCAATGAAAAGTCCACAAAGCAAAAACTGTTCAAACTACAAATATTTCAGAAAAGACTTGGAAGACACCTAAAGGTAAAAAATTTCAAGCTATTCATCCTACCATGCAGGAAATAATTGTTTCTTAGGGAAATACAGAAATTCTTGTTTCTCCTCTTAAGAGAATACCTAGTGAACGAATAGATGATTCAGAAGTCGTCACTAAGGATATCAAAAATATTCAAGCTCAAAACAATTATACAAATATTGTTTTACAATCTATGTGTACTCAGCTTAACAGAATTAAAATAAATTCTGATTCTAAGAAATCTATTTCAAAAATTGTTGATAAAGAAAACACATGTCAACTTTTTGTTTAAACCACATCCTTCAAATATGATTCCTCAAATAAAGAAAACACATGTCAACTTTTTGTTTAAACCACATCCTTCAAATATGATTCCTCAAATAGGAAAATTAGATAATAAGACTCGATTTTTGAAAGGACTTGCAACTCAATTATCAAAGTTATCATCTTCAAAAAAATATAAATACTACTTATAGTCTGGAAGATTGATTTGGTGAAAATGAAATATCTCATATCAACAAATTATGAATAAAAATCAATATTCCAAAGTTTCTCATTATTATTCTCAACACTCAGCTCCTAATTTACTTTTTGAAGAAAAGGCGAACTTTCAAACAACTTTTACTGGTGACTATTGTTGAATGGAATATAGACAATTTAACCGAATATCATATCATTCGACTTCTGGAAGTCATGTCTATGTGTTGGAAAGCATATAGATAAAAAAATGTTGATTCTAAAACTGCAAGTTAATCTGGTTATCGAATTTACATGACAACTCAAACAATGGTGGCATAATTATCTTGATCCTGAAAAAAGGTAAGATATTTTAAATGCACAAAATAATGAAACGGGTGAAAATAATAGTTTGGTCGTTCTTATTACAGCAACATCAAACAATTTATCGGAACACCCATTGATGTACTCAATAGACAATCCGATATTATCATGAATCTTTGTTGTTCCAAACTCCATGATTTTTGGTGGTATAAAGACATATTTTTAACTCGTGTCTTACTACGAGAAGATTGTTATCAATCTTATTGGAAGGGACATTTTATATATGGGCTTCCAAAACTCTTTGTAAAAAGAGTTGGAACCTCTATCAAAAATCAGTACAAAGATGACATTTCATATGGAGAGCTTACATATGGAGAAATTATTTATTTTGTCAATAAAGAAGGTCTTGCTATTTGCAATGACCTTAAACTTAAAGCTGTAATCGGTTTCACTAAAACCCCAACCATATTGTCTTAAAATGGAATACTTTTCAGTAAACAATGCTATGTAATGCTTAATATATGTTAAAAAATTTCTTTCTTTGTATGGAAATTTTATAATATGAAGCAGTTAACTTCAAATTTCACAAATGTCCCAGTTCCATATTTGTTTTAATTACCTATTCATTTATATCCAAACATTAACTTAGTTTTTTTTTTTTTGACGTTCTAGTGAAGAATGATGAGAGTGAAGATTTGGTGCCACTTGAGTGCCAATTAAATGACTCGGAGGATGATGTGGATGATAGTGGTTTTCAATATTAGAGAAATACATCGGATAGAGTTCTGGTTGGTCAATTTGAAATAACCGGGGAAGATGATGACTCAGAATTGGATGATCCATATTATGCATATTCTGAGGAGGAGTGGCATACTCATCATTCTTCGAATGTGGAAAATAATTATCGTTTCCCTACGTATGATGCTGAGATAGAAAAGTTTAATCCACAATTAGAGGTTGGAAAAGAGTTCAAAGACATAGAAGAGTTTAAGAAAGCAGTTAGATATCATGTAGTTGTCGCTAAGCGTAATTTGAAGTTTACGACGAATGATGAAAAGAGAGCACAAAGAGTGCAAAAAAAAAAAAAGGATTGCAAGTGGAAGATTTGAGCTTCATGGAATAAGAAGGGTTGCGTACAAATTAAGATGTTCAATTCACAGCACACATGCATACGAGACATAACAAATAGGCATTGTACAGCTAAGTATATTGATGAGAAGTACATAAAGACTTTCAAGGTTGCCCCTGATTGGAAGTCAAAACTCATTATTAAGGCTGTGAGAGATGACCTGAAATTAATAATCAATAGAGTTACTGCATGGCGAGCTAGAAGACACGAATTGATTGAGGGCTCTAATGAACACCAGTTTGGCCCGCTTTGGTCTTTTGCTCATAAGATTTTGAGAAGCAATCCAAAATCCACATGTATATTTACCACGCATGAGTCGAAGTTTCAAGGGGTTTATATATGTTTAGAAGCTTGCAAAAGAGGGTTTATGAGTGGTTGTAGGCAACTGTTAGGCTTAGATGAGTGTTTTTTGTAAGGAAATTTTGGCGGACGAATGTTTGTTGCCGTGGCACTAGATGTTAATGATTGTATTTACCCCGCAGCATACGCAATAGTAGAGATAGAGAATGCTAGAAGTTGGAGATAGTTCGTTAGTCATTTGGGTGAAGATTTAAGGATTGTAAATAATAACGAACGGACCTTTATGATTGATAGGCAGAAATGATTACAAAAGGTTATTGAGGATCTGTACCCTAATGCTGAACATAGGTTTTGTGTGCAACATATATATTCAAATTTTTTAGGGATGATTTTAAGAGTTTGACACTTAAAAGGATACTTATGGAAAGTTGCTAAGTCAACTATTGTGCCTGATTGGAAGTTTTGGATGGATGAACTAGCGAAGAAGAGTGCAGGTACATATGAGTGGTTAATTAAAATGGATCCATGTGAATGGAGTAAGTCTCATTTTTACACTAAGGTGAAGAGTGATGTAGAACTTAACAATTTATCTGAAGTTTTCAACAATGTAGCGTTAGAGGATAGGGAGAAATCAACCTTGACTATGTTAATTGACATGCATATTAGTTGCATGAAGAGGATACAATCAATGAGGGATATGATGAGAAGAGCTAGAGGACCTTTGTGTCCCAAGACTCAACAAAAAATAGCTAAATTCATTGAAATAGCTGAGTGTGAAGTAGAGTGGTCTGGGGCCCCACAATTCTATGTGAAATGTCATCCTGGGGAATACGTGGTTGATTTGCCAAACAAGACGTGCATGTAGGAGATAAGATTTGACAAGGATTCCATGTGGACATGGGGTTGTTGTTATACTAGACAGAGAGGATAATCCTATAAAGTATGTGCATGAGTGCTACACAGTGCAAACCTATCTGCAGTGCTATGAAAAAATTTCCAATCCCATTAACGGTAAGAATTTGTGGTCGGAAGTGAATGCTATCCCTTTACAACCACTAGGTTGTGGTGGCGAAGAGGGAAATGAAGCAAAAAAAGCATAGAAGGCAACAAGAGGAAGATGTAATCACTCATTTCGCCACAACTTCAAGAATGAAGAAAAAAGGTACAGTGAAGATGACATGCACTTTATGTCGTTTACATGGCCACAACAAGCATTACCATGAAACAAACCAAGGTATAACATGATTCATTCATTCAATAGTACAAGATCATACAGCCAAGTTTCAACAACCAACTACAATATTATTATGAGTCCCACCAATAGCAATATAAACCAGCAATAACCGGTAGCAATAAGACATTCTGTAATTCCTTTTCCACTTCATAGTCAAGAAGATAAGCAGCCACTTCTCTGTATCCTGTTTCTCCAATCCTCACTGTACGTTTTTAAGCCTAGTTGCTCAAGAGCTTTGCCAACAAAGCCCTTCAGATTATTTGGTACAAAAGGCTCTTCATTTGTAGACTTCACAATGGCAACAGTCTCACTTCTAATGTTTCTGGAATAATAAGCCCCTCCAAGGCCACTATGAAAAGGGAGTGGATCAACTCCATTCTTCATTGCCTTGACAATTTCCTCAACAAGTTGTTTGGTCTTGGCGAAGCAATTCGAGTGCCCCATTACCTCTATAGGGCCATCCTTTTGTTGGATGTCTTTACTAGGGGGAGACAGACAAGGAGTTGAAGAGCTTCTATGCATTACATTCCGTCTCAGAAGAAGTGGTGAGTCATTTCGAATGGAATTTTTCAACACCATATCACCAAATGTCAAACAACTTAATTATTAATATAAGATAAATCAGCAAAAGTTTAAAATGTAGATCAAACCTTCCCGATAACTTTGTTATTTTCAACATGTAAAATTGCAGGGTAAGCACATCGTCTGATGCTAAACCTATGGCTACAAAATAAAAAAAAAATCAATGAAATGATTAACAAATAACAAAATAGGGAAGGGGGATTTGCTTAAAAGGGCTAGTCAACAATAATGTTTGGTAAAATAGCCCATCTCAATAGTTTTTGTTCCAAGAGCCTTTGGTCTATTAAATCATATATTAAAAGTCTTAAATACCCTTAAATTGAAATGACTAAAATGACCACTTTGAAGTTTAATATTTACCATATCCACAAACATAAATCCCTCAAAAATTCACACTTTCATTCTCGTTTTTCATACCCCATTTAAAAATTAAAACCAACGACAAAATGGCATGCTGCCTTTTTAAACGACTAATTGCCGTTTTAACAAATTTTGTATTTATTTTACTTTATATTCCCTCGTATCCACATGAAAATTAATGGAAAACATGTGGTAGAGTTCGTAACCAAAATGACATGTCATCATTATAAACGATTTGATGACATTTTAACTAATTTTATGTTTGTTTCACTTTATATACTCTCGTACTCACATAAAAAATCACCCGATAGTGACCAACAACATTGTTCCATGAGTAGACTATACTATTCTTCACTATGAATGAAGGTAAATATCCTAAATTCCATTATGTTTCAATTATAGATAAGATATTCAAAAAGATAGTTTGTTTAATTTATATAAGTCTTTTAAGATGTTCAAAAATATGATTGAATAGTTTTAAAGTGAAATTGAGACTTTGTGACCCAAAATGACATGTTGACATTTTAAATGGCTAGTTGTCATTTCAACTAGTTTTGTATTCATTTCACTTTATATTCACTTATATTTATATAAAAATTAACAAATTCAAGTTTTTATCATATATGAACGGCAAGTTAGATACAAAGTTCATCCTATAGTGATCAACACTATTGTTCTGTATGTAACTTACACTCTACTTCACTTCGAATAAAGGTAAATAATACAAATTTCATTATATTCCAATTGTAATATAAGATGCTCAACAAATTAGTTAATTCAACATGTACAAGTCTTCTAAAATGTTTCAAACTATGATCGACTAGTTTTTGAATGAAATTGAGACATGCGACCTAAAACGGCATCTAATCGTTTTAGATGTATGATTGACGTTTTTACTCATTTAGTATTCAATTCTATTCATTCACGTTTGTTATGGATGAATGAATGTTAATTGTTGAATCTAATCTTGAAATTGTGATGATTTTTGATAAATTCTAATAAGGTTTTTGGTAACTATAACATCACTGTTAGTTCAAACCAAAATGACATATGGTCGTTTTAAACATATGTCTGACGTTTTTACTCATTTAGTGTTCGTTTCGGTTCATTTACGTCTGTAATCGCATGAATGCTTAGGGATGAAAGTTTTATCTATATTTTGACATTGCGGTTGACACATTTTTTGAAACTATAATGAGTCACTCCATAATCTGATCGGAAACTACAATATACTTGGCAATAAAGAAAAACGTAAGTAGTAAGTGTCGTATCGAAAACATAGCACGTGTAGTCGTTCAATATGTACGAGTCATGTATGATATTGCAAAGCATATTTGACTAATTTCAGAGTGAATCGATACCCCATGACCCAAAACGGAATCTAGTCGTTTTAAACGTATGACTGACGTTTCTACTCCTTTAGTATTTGTTTCAGTTCATGCATGCCCGTAACTACGTGAAAGTTTAGGGATGAGAGTTTTAACTCTATTTCGACGTTGTGATCGACACATTTATTCAAACTATAGTGACTCACTATATGGTAGTAAACTACATTACACTTGACAATAAAGAAAAACTAAGTAGCAAGTATAGTATTTAAAACATAGCACGTGAAGTCGTTCAATGTGTACAAGTCATGTATGATGTTTCGAACACTGTTTTACTAGTTTGAAGTGAAATAGATACCCCGTGATCCGAAACAGCATCTTATCATTTTAAACGAAGGGTTATCGTTTAGTGTTTAGGTTTTAGGGTTTAGGGTTTAGATTTTAGGGTATATGGCAAAAGAGAAAAACATGTAATTATTAACATGCGTTTTTAAACGACTAAGTACCGTTTTAACAAATTTTGTATTTATTTCATTTTATGTTCCCTCGTATCCACATGAAAATTAATGAAAAATATGTTTTAACCATATTTGGAGTGAAATTTAGAGTTCGTACTGTAATGACGTGCTATCGTTATAAACGATGTGATGTCGTTTTAACTAACTTTGTATTTGTTTCACTTTACATTCTCTCGTAGCCACATGAAAATGAATATAGAAAAAATTTCACTATATTTAGAGTAAAACCAATAAACAATATTGAACTTCAAAGATCGATAAAAAAATAAAAAAATAAAAGTTCACCCGATAATGATTAACATTGTTCCATAAGTAAACTACTAGTCTTCACTATGAATGAAGGTAAGTATCATAAATTTAATTATATTTCAATTATAGATAAAATACTCAAAAAATCAGTTTGTTTAACTTATATAAGTATTTTAAGATGTTCGAAAATATGATCGAATAGTTTTAAAGTGAAATTGAGACATTGTGACTCAAAATGATATGCTGACATTTTAAATGGCTAGTTGTCATTTCAACTAGTTTTGTGTTCATTTCACTTTATATTCACTTATATTTATATAAAAGTTAAACGAATTCATTTTTTGCCATATTTGAATAGTAAGTTAGATACAAAGTTCATTCGATTGTGACCAACACTCTGAAACTGCACTACACTTGACAATAAAGAAAACGTAAGTAGCAAGTATGGTATCCAATACACTGCACATGTAGTTGTTCAATATGTCCAAGTCATGTATGATGTTTCAAACACAGTTTTACTAGTTTCAAAGTGAAATCGCTACCCCGTGACCCCAAACGGCATCTGATCATTTTAAACAGAGTGTTGTTGTTCAGGGTTTAGGTGTTAGGATATATGGTTTAGATTTTAGGGTATATCGCAAAAGAGAAAAACATGTAATTATTCAACGTGCCTTTTTAAACTACTAAGTACCGTTTTAACAAATTTTGTATCCGTTTCACTTTATGTTCCCTCGTATCCACATAAGATACTCAATAAATTAGTTAATTCAACATGTACAAGTCTACTAAGATGTTTCAAACTATGATTGACTAGTTTTTGAGTGAAATCGAGACCCTGTGACCCAAAACGACATCTAATTGTTTTAAACGTATGGTTGACATTTCTACTCATTTAGTGTCCGTTTCAGTTCATTCGCGCCCGTAACCACATGAAAATTTAGGGATAAATTTTTTAACTATATTTCAACATATTGTTCAACATGTATAGTCTTTTATGATGTTCGAAACATTATTTTACTAATTTTGGAGTGAATTTGAGACTCCTTGATCCAAAATAATATGTTGTCATTTCATACGTAATGGTGCCATTTAAGGGGTAGAGTATACAAAAATAAGCACGCTTGATCATTCAATATGTACAAGTGAAATCAAGACCATGTTACCCAAAACGACATAATATCATTTTACAAGTATGACTGCCATTTAGGGTATACAAAATATAGTACGTCTCCCACTGAAATCGGCTCATCACCTAAAATGGCACATGAATGTTTTAAATGTACCAATGCCATTTTTTTAATTCAGTGTTCAGTTCGCATAATTTTTGCTCATTCAGGCCGGACAAGTCATCTATGATATTCCAATACTTGTTTCGTAGTGAAATCGAGACCTCATAACCCAAAATGACATGTTTTCGTTTTAAATGTATAACTGCAGTTTTTAGATTGGGTGAATTTGCGTAGTTAATAATATAATCTATTTTTCCATCGCATAAATATACAAGCTGTCATAAAAACTGCAAATCTGTTTCAACCCTAATTGGTTCAATGTTTGAATTAAACATTCATACAATGGAAAACATAACAAAATTTCATAGCAACCCTAGTCAACATTCATACACATGTTCGTTTCGATTCATTCACGTCTACAACCACATGAATGCTTAAGGATGAAAGTTTTATCTATATTTTGACGTTGCGGTCGACACATTTTTTCAAACTATAATGAGTCACTCCATAATCTGGTAGGAAACTACACTATACTTGGCAATAAAGAAAAATGTAAGTAGCAAGTGTGGTATCGAAAACATAGCACGTGTAGTCGTTCAATGTGTACGAGTCATGTATGATATTTCAAATCATCTTTTACTAATTCCGGAGTGAATCGATACCCCATGACCCAAAACGGAATCTAGTCGTTTTAAACGTATGGCTGACGTTTCTACTCATTTAGTATTCGTTTCGGTTCATTCATACCTGTAACCATATGAAAGTTTATGGATGAGAGTTTTAACTCTATTTCAACGTTGCAATCGATACATTCAATGATGGAGCTAGGGGGCAGGGGGGCGACCGCCCCCCAACATTGTCCGCTGGTCCACTATCCGTAGTTAATATATTTTTCAGTTTTGCGCCCCCTTTCCCCCCCAAAAAAAATTTGACTTGTCCCTACAAAATTTTGATTTTTTTTCCCATTAATAAATATTGACAAATAACTTACCCTTTAAGATTCAACCATACAAAAATCTTAGACATAAACAAAAGATCCAATAGTTACTCGAATAAATAAATGGCTCAAATCCAATTTAAAAGTTAAGTTCTCAATATCTAGGCCCAACTAATTAAAACCCAATTTCCAAGCCAACCTAATTAAAAACCCTTACGGAATGACTAATTTCAGATGTCCAAGTCATCTCTACCATCTGTTATATAAGCAGTTTACTTTTATCTTTTTGATATCCATCTAATGTTCATGTTTTCAATTTGTATAGTGTTAGACACATAGATAGACATATTATTTTTGTATCGATAAACTGATTGTCTTTTTGGTCAGTCAATCCAATCGACCTATTTTGGTACTCAAAATCGTCGTTTTCAATTCTCTTAATTAAAAAAAATTTCGGGGGCTGGGAGAGGGGCCAGCCTCTTTCCACCCCCCGTATTTTCGCCCCCCAAGATTGAAAGTATGGTTACGTCCATGGATACATTTATTCAAATTATAGTGAGTCATTCTATGGTAGTAAAATACATTACACTTGACAATAAAGAAAAACTAAGTAGCAAGTATGGTATCCAAAAACATAGCACGTGTAATTGTTCAATGTGTACGAGTCATGTATGATGTTTCAAACACTGTTTGACTAGTTTCGGAGTGAAATAGATACCCCGTTTTTACAATTTTTGTATTTGTGTTAATTTATGTTCCATCGTGTCTACATAAGATACTCAATAAATTTGTTAATTCAACACGTACAAGTCTACTAAAATACTTCAAACTATGATAAACTAATTTTTGAGTGAAATCGAGACATGTGACCCAAAACGACATCTGATCATTTTAAACGTATGGTTGACGTTTTTACTCATTTAGTTTTGTTGAATAAGGGTATATGAGGTACTTTATAAATTATAATTTAAACTATTTATTTTAAACATGTTTTTCTGGTCAAAGGCTAAAATCCCAAACTATATTATAGAAGAGACTATTTGACCCAATTACCACAATAGGGAATAGGGTTTATACAATTCCAATTGTCAACATCTGCAATTATCTTTGCTAGATTTGTTGAAAAAAAAATTGAAAATAGAAAAAAGGAATTCTTGATTAATTGAATTGAGAAAGATGGACTTACTAGTTGAGAAGGGTGGGAGGGGAAGAGTCAAGGATGCGATTCAAGAGGATTTGAACGACATCGTCAGCTAGGAGGTTGCCGTACACGAAGACGTTATGAATTACAGAATGAGGATTTGTAGTAGACCCTATTCAACTAATTTACAACTCCTCTCTAAATCCAAGTCACGGGACATGAACAGAAGAGAAAGACCAACCCTGGTTCTTCTACAGAGATGGGCGATGGTGGATTCTACCAATTTCTAAGCTGGGCGATCAAGATAGAGTAGCTGGCGATGGTGGATTCCACCAATTTTCGACTGTCAGGGTTTGAATTGGGAATTAATGGTTCGAATTGGTGAGTAGAGAAATTGGGGGACAAGTGTGTTTGGAGAGGAGAGTGTCGTGAGTTTAATTCCAGCTGGGTCAATTTAACAGAAGTGTTTGCCACGTGGTATTCCATCATAAAGGTGTAATTTTCTAAGTGAGTGGTGGATCGGTAACATTAAGTAAAGATGAGTGAACGTTCAGTAATTCGTTGAAGTTGAGTGATTAAGTGGTAACAAGTTTAAACTTGAGTGAGTATGGATTAAATTAACTCGCAAAAATCGTGCTCTTCCACCCGTCCCATTGTCTCTTAATCCCTCCTCCACATTCGATCTCATTTTCAACTTCAGTTTGAATTCAATTCAGAGTCTATTTGTCTACCATTATTGGTAGAAAAATGGAGTAAGGAATAATATTTTTTGGAGAATGTGTGGTGGAAATTTAAAGTAATTTTATTGATTTTTGTGTGGAATATTTTATTGAATGAATATTTGAATATGATTATTTACTGTAGAAAACAGGATTTGTAAAAATGGTAGACAAACATGGGCTCAATTTCTGCTTGTAGTAATTTAATTCATTGCCAATTGGATAAAGAAATTATTTTTTTCCCACAATTTAATGTAAAATCAGTTTTTTTGTTTCTTATGTCCAAAAAAGCTGATCAGGATTCAGAGCCGGGAAGAGAGAAATAATTAGTGGGAAGAAGAGAGAAATGGGATCGGGTGCTTTAACCAAATCTGGATCTGTCGTCATTTTCGTATTCAGTGCTTTGATCGCCGTCAAATTCATTCATTTCACTCTTTCACCTTTTCCTGCTGAAAAATTCTAACACATTTGGAACCACACGTAACATATTAAAATATAAGGTGCTATTATTTAAAGTATATTAGTCAATTAAAGTGATCCACTAAAGATGAAATTTGACTAATGGGTATTAGGTTTCATGTAATTAAAGTGTAGAGATCGGAAGTTTGTTTTAAATTGTCGAGGGGCCGATTTGAAACAAATGAAAGATAATGAATGATCATTATCTTATGAATATATGGGTTATGGTCCCCATTTGAGTGTGTTCTTCAAGAATCTCTATATCCCCATCAATAGAGATCAAAATTGAAGTGAAGTTCACAAATCAAATTGAAAGATCGATATCCATTCAAGGAAAGAATCATACATCTATGGATCGAGGTATGTTTTATTTTCTATTGATTTCTTGGATTTCAACATGGAGTTTAAGATTATGGTTTATATGAGAAAACGAAATTGATTATAGAATATGGATTGAATCTATAATCCCCTATGTATTTTCTATCAAGTGGTATCAGAGTCACTCCATTGTTGAAATCTTGAGAAATTGAATTTTGAAATTCTGAATTTTATGGGTTTTATGATTTCCTGTTATTTTATGCAATTGGATTTATATTACATGAAATTATATGAATTTTGGAACAATTTAGAATTTTATTCAAAATTCGAATTTTGAAATAAAGATTGGATTTTTGGATCTGTTGAAATTAAAGATTTCAAGTTTTTTTTTAAAAAAAAAATTTATGTTGAGGCAAATGTCGCCGCCACTAGCCGGCGGGGGCGTGCGATGCCACTACTTGTAGCAGCGATAATTTAACCGCGCTGATGCTACTAAACAGCAGTTTGCTGTTGTTACAACAGCGACCTGGCTTCTGGTTGGGGGCAATGGCCCCCGACCATGGTGTGCTTGGCGGTCGGCGCCGCCAAGGGTGGTAATGAAAGGGCTTTATTTTCGAGTTTTTTCGGTTATGGAATTTTTGGAGGCGGGGGCACGTGGTGTAAATTGGATGAATTTAGGTCTTTCACTGCAATTTAATATTAGGGTTAATATTTTAAATTGCAACCCCTAAAGTTTAAAGTTAATTCAAGCTGGACCTTAAGGTTATGTGTTTTAATAACTCTACCCCTGAAGTTTAAAGTTTTGGTTATTAGGCCCCCTTAAAGATAAAATTCATCCTATTGGGCCTTATAAAGTTCTGAGTTTAATAATTCAGCCCCCTGAAGTTCTGAATTTAATTAATTTGGGTCATTTAAGTTCTGAATTTTATAATTAAGTCCCTGAATGTTCATAATTGGTTTAAATTGGCCCATAAAGTTTCTAATAATTGATTTTTGACTTCTAAACTTTTCAATAATTTATTAATTGACCCATAAAGTTTTGAACTATTAAGTTTTGGATCCCTAAAGTTCTTACTAATTAATTATTGGTCCCTTAAATTTCGAATTAATTAATTTTGACCCCTAAATTATTGAATTATTAACTATTAGACCCTTAAAGTTTCAAGATAAATACAATTGAGTATTCTGCTTTTCAAATTTTTGTATAAAGGACTCATTTGAGTATATATAATATTCAAAAGTGAATTGATTGAAGCAATATGTTGTCAAAGCAACATCTCTTGTGGAAATTAATTAACTTAGAATATTAGAAGGAATTCGTGTGTATGATTGTTCATGCGGATATTAGCCGGCCCAAAGAAAGGTTAATATTTTGCCGAATTGTATGCACACTTGTGATGGTAAACATGTGACAATTATAAGGTTTTCATGTGAATAATAAATAAATCCAAAGATGAGTTTATTATTTGACAGGAGTTATTATCAGTGTTTGATTACTACACCAAGAGTACCACTTACAATTAATATTATTGTCCAAAGACTTGATATTAATGATATGCTAGGTATCTTGAGATGGGACATACCATTATTTGAATAAATTAATTGTTTATACGGATTAAAATGTGAACATGTTAATTGGGAATAAGTTATCTATTGAGTTAATTCATCCACTTTTGCAATATTTGTCAACATCAACTCCATTCCAGTACTAAACAGAACCAACTTCAAGTATTGGAAATTAATTGTTCTTGGCTACAAAGATCTAGATCATGCGCTCCGGATTGAGCAACCCACTTTTCTTGCGGAAGAAAGTTCATCAGATGGAAATGGAAACTTTGAGAAATGTGATCGCTCAAATCGCATGAGTCTAATGATCATAAAGCGCTGCATTTTGGAAGCCTTTAGAGGCGCAGTATCTAAAGAAGTGACTAATGCTAATGATTTCTTTGTCGAAATTGAGAAACGTTTTGCGAAAAACGATAAGGGTGAAACAAACACGCTTTTTGCAAAGCTTGATTTAAATAAAGTATAAAAGCAAAGGAAATATAAGGGAGTACATCATGAACATGTCTCACATTGCTTCTAAACTTAAGGCACTAGAGCTCGAGCTGTCTGATGACTTACTCTTACATTTGGTATTGATTCCGCTTCTTGCACAATTCAGCTGATTAAGGGCAGTTACAATTGTCAAAAGGGGAAAATGGTCTCTTAATGAGCTCTTTTCCATATTATGTGCCAAAAGAAAAAAAAATGCTAAAGCAAAATGAAACTGACATTACTCACTTGGCAAGTACTTTTAAGGATAATAAAGAATAACGCATTCAGTTCGGTTTAAAATAAACAGCTAAAGCCTGAAAATGATAAATTTAGCTGTAACGTTTGTGAAAATCTGGGATATATAAAGAGAGATTGTACTAAATACCATGCTTAGCATGTAAAGAAAAATACACTTTTCACTTTGGTTTGTTTTGAGGTAAATTTAATGTCAATACCTAGATACACTTGGTGAATATATTTCGGTACTACTTTTCAAATAAGTGTATATATGTGGGGTTGTCTGAGCTGCCAAACCAATTGATGCTGAAAGATTTATCTATGTGGGGCGATGTCAAATCAGTTAAGGTTGAGGCTATAAAGACTTTAGGTTATCATTAAAGACTGGCTATTATTTGAATTTGAAAGAGACATTTGCGGTACCGTCTTTTGGACGGAATTTGATTTCTATTTCTACATTGGACAAATTTGGTAACTCTTGTTTAATTTGAAATAGTCAGGCTGATCTCTTTCCTACCTCAAATATTGTGGGCACTAGTTCTTTATCCAGTAATGATAACCTATATCAGCTTAATACGATTGCCTCTTATAAAGAAATCTTGTATATGAATTCGCATGGTATTAAACATAAATTAACCAATGAGAATTCTGCCTTGTTTTGGCACAAGCAATAAAGTCACTTTTTTCAAAAAAGAATGGAAAATCTTGTGTTAGAAGGAATTATTGATTCCCTTAATTTTTCCAGACTTAAGTGTCAATATCAATTGCATTGAGGGAAAATAAACAAACATAAAGAGATTGAGTGTTATACGACTTCGGACGTCTTATAACTAATTCATACGGTTATTTGTGGACCATTTCCTTCGACTTCTTGAAATAGTTAACAGTCATTTATTAAGTTCATAGACGAATTTTCTCACTATGGCTACCAATATCTCATCTATGAGGAATCACAAACATTGGACATGTTCAAGGCATACAAGACCGAGATTGAAAATCAATTCATTAAAAGAATTCAACAAGTCAAATCTTACCATAGTTGCGAATACTATGATAAATATGACGATGAGGAGAACAATGTTCATGGTCTTTTTCTAAAATTCCTAGAGGAATGTGGAATCATTCTAGGTACATCAGGATCTTTCTAGTAAAGATTAGTAAAGACTGCAGCTTGAATTCTCAACACTGTTCCAAGTAAAGCCTTTTTTAAGAGGTTACAAATTTTTAAAGATCTCACTATTAAGTCATATTCGAAATGGGAAATGTTCGATTCCTTGAGAATGTAGAGTTTGCGGGGAGAGATAAGGTTATAAGGTTAAGGATTTTGTCTTGAATGAAGAATATGTATATATTTCTTCTGTTGCAATTGACAATGATCGGGTTCAGGGACAAATTCTTGCTCCAGATCTTATTCAAGAAGCAATTTTGGATCAAGACTACACTTCAAAACCCCATATATACAATCAACTGATTGTTCCAGAAATTCAAACTCAACAACATCAAGAACAAATGACATTAAAGAAATTCACTATAAAAGGGAGAAAGACAATTCTGGATGACTTTATAGTCTTTTTCAAAAAAATAAGAATGACATGGATTGTTGAAAGAAGACATAATCAATCAACTTTCATTAAGTCATGCAAAGGAATAACTCTCAAAAGTTGATTGATGCCATGAATAAGGAGTATAAATCTATGCAAGACAATAAAGTTTGAGATCTTATCCCATTACCAGAAGGTGCGAAACTTATTGGTTGCAAATAAATATTTAAAACTAAAAGGGATTCGAATGGTAATATGAAAAGATATAAGGCTTGTCTTGTAACTAAATGTTTTACTCAAAAGGAAGACATTGACTACAAAGAGACTTTCTATCCAATTTCAACGAAAGACTCTTTCACGACAATTATGATACTTGTTGCGCATATTTATTTTGAGCTACATTAGATGGTTGTTAAGACATCGTTTTTTAAT
The DNA here is from genome assembly GCA_019097785.1 of Fraxinus excelsior. Lineage (NCBI taxonomy): Eukaryota > Viridiplantae > Streptophyta > Magnoliopsida > Lamiales > Oleaceae > Fraxinus > Fraxinus excelsior. Next base: position 218,510 of record CM032627.1, read on the forward strand.
GGTGACATTGATGAAACGATCTATATGGTGCAATTATAAAATTTTGTGTCGGGAGACCAAAGAATATGGTTTGCAAATTAAAGAAATCCATTTATGAGCTCAAGCAATCATCCCGTCAAGGGTACCACAAATTTCATCAAATAATTCTCTCATTTGGTTTCGAGATGAATGCTGTTGATGATTGTGTGTATCACAAGTTCAGTCGGTGTAAGCCCATTTTCTTGATTTTGTATGTTGATGACATGCTGCTTGCCACTAATGATATAAACATGTTGCACGAAACTAAGAGATTTTCATCAAGGAGTTTAAGATGAAAGATCTTGGCGACGTCTCTTTTGTATTAATGATTCAGATACGCCGGGATTACTTTCGAGGTATTCATGGATTGTCACAAAAGAGCTATAACGATAAAGTATTTAGAATGTTTGACGTGCATGACTGTAAATCAGGTGACACCCCTATTGATAAGGGAGACAAGTTTAGTCTCAATTAATACCTCAGGGATAAATCTAAAGAAAAGGAAATACGTGAAATTCTCTATGTTTCAGCAATTGAGAATTTAATGTATACTCATGTTTATACAAATTCGGATATAACATTCATTGGAATACTAGACAAATATTTAACTAAATTTGTGATGGAAATTCGGAAAGCAGCAACAATGTTATTTAGTATCTATAGAGAACTAAGGATTACATGATTACATTTAGGAAAATCAGACCAATTGGAGATCGTTGGATATTCTGATTATGATTATGGAATGTGACTGCAAAATATTGTCACTAAGCTGCATATTTTGGATGAAATTTAAAGACTACTTAAGTTATTATGTGACAATAGCAGTCTTGTATTCCAACGAGAACATGACGGTGTCAAAGTCCAAAGACATTAAGTTCCCAATTGTAAGAAAAAAAAACCAGAGTGGTTAGATTTCAATAAAGCATATAAGGATAAACTCCATAATCATAGATCCATTTGCTAAATGGCTATCACCCAAGGTCTTTCATGAACATAATGCGCATATGGGTGTTGCATCTTTTGATGATATGTCAGTTTAGTGGGAGTTTGTATTTTGATATTGTCTGTTTTAGACACATAATTTATCTATGGATATTCGGTTAATTTCAGAAATAAAGTATTCAGTTCAGCCTCACTCTGATTAAAGTTTATTGTTGATCTCACTTAATGAATAAGGTTGGACCAGTTGGAAATAAACACGTTGGATCACATAACATGTAATTTCCATGCTACACTTTCAAGATTGATCTATGTCATTTGGTTATATGGGTGTACGTGACCATTGATGGATTTAGTTACACTAAATGTGACAAAAATCGCTTTGATCCTATATCAATATAACTAATAGACAAGACTGTTTGAAATACCCATAATAATAATAATAATAGCAAAAATTTTGAGTTCATAAGATTGTGCACATTTGAAATGTTACACGTATGTCCCAGTGAGAAATTGTTGGAAAATTCTAACATATTTGGGACCACACGTAACATATTAAAATGTGATGTGTTCGTCCAGAATCTCGGTATCCCCCATCAATGGAGATCAATTCACAAATTAAGAGCCTGTTTGGTATGACTTAAAATCCAATTAAAATTAAAAATATGGTCGTTATTGGGTCCCACCCGTCTAATAAAAGTCAACAATAACGACTATATTTTCAATTTTAATCTGATTTTAATATCTACCAAACACCCTCTAAATTGGAAAGATTGATATCCATTCAAGTAAAGAATCATGCATCTATAAATTGAGGTATGTTTTTTTTTTCAATTGATTTTTTGGATTTCAACGTGAAATTTAAGATTATGGTATATATGACAAAACGAAATTGATTATAGAATAAGGATTGAATTTATAATCCTTACGTATTTTCTATCATTTCCTGGACGATAACAAGAAGCAAACTTGTATTCTTTCTCTCTAAATTTCCACAGGTCAGGATTTTGACCTATTATCACTGTCCTATCCCATTCTGATACTTATGTTAATTGTTTTGAATCCAATGTCGCAGTGATTTCATTATGCAAACGGGTTTAGCTTTTTTGTTTTGCAGTTCTGGCCATTCCTTGGAGGCTGTGGACGGTTGTTCTTTTATGTGAAGCAATGATTAATTCGTCATTATTTATGCTAATTTGGTCGCTGCAAAGGTAAAAGTTTCTTTTGACACAGGTTGGGTTAGTGTTTTCAAGAATTAGGAGGAATTTTGGTTGTTTTGGAGGAAAAATACTCTGCTGCTTCTTATTGGATTTTTTGGGTACATTTTGTTCCCAAGTACGCGAATTGAACGGCTGCAAATAAAGAGAAACTATAGAGTGAATATTATTGGCCGCCGCATAGTGTATATTGTTGGTTTAAGAGTCGGGAAATTTTATAGTGGTTTTTAATTGGGGGTGAGAAGGGAAGGAAAACACTCTGGGCGGTCAATTTTTGTTGATATTTTGGGATTTTAGTAATTATTTAGTGCAGGGCATAGTTTTGCTATTCTCCAATGCTTTATCTTCGGTTGTGGATCCTCTATGTCTTCCGGCAAGCCATCGCCTGCACTCATCACTGACAATCGGCTCACTGGGACGTCTGTGTGACAACACATCGATCTCTTCAGAGACGCAAGATAACAATTTGTACGATCTGAATGAAAAATTGGAGGAAGACTTGAAGGAAGAATTTGAAGAAGACATTGCCCCATTAGGAGGTGTTTTAGGGAACCTTCGAACCAGAAAGAAGTTCAAGTCAGTTGACCTTCAGGTGCAACTCTCCCTACGTGAGAGGAAACGCCTTGTGTCATGGGGTGGTGTGACAGATTCGCAGAACATTTGGACTATGCATGAAGTTTCTGGGGCTTCATCTCGAGCCATTTCTTCTGGGGTCTAGGATAATTTGAACAAGTCCCATAGGTCTGAGAGGTTCCTTCAGATAAGCATGCAGCTTAAAGAAAATTTAGCACATCATGATAACACTAGGTTAATCCATATAAATGATTCTGAGAGGACTAATGATACGTCTGAGTTTTCTGGAAATGAGATCCGGACCAGTAAATATACATTCCTTAATTTTTTGCCTAAGAATCTCTATGGGAGAACAGTATCCCTTTTCCCTCTTCTGTTTGTGCTTACTATGACAGCTGTAAAAGATGGTTATGAGGATTGGCGAAGACACAGGTCGGACAAGAATGAGAATAACTGATAGGAATGTAAAATGCATATTTTTTCCTCCTTATTTTATGCGCTCATATGTTTATTTTGTACCTAAATGTACTTAGTATTCTCATATTTTGGTTTAGGTGGCAATTCTATGGAGATTGCGTAATTTGGAAGAAATAGATGAAAATGGACCAAAATGGAAGAAAGTGAAAGTTCAAGGACTAAAGTGAAAATATTCTAAACTTGTTTCTAACCTTGTGATGAAGATTCGAGAGTGTTAGAGGTCAATTGGATGAAGAAAGGATTCAAGGGGATGAAATATGGCCAAGACATTTTCACATATCAACTTTCAAGCTGAAAAGTTTTGCATCGATTTTCAACCTCATATTGAGACCCATTTTGGACATGGTAAACGATCTAATTTGAAGATGGTATCTGAATAAAAGTTGTAGCCCTTTGAGTTATCTTTCTAACGCATCTTGAATCGTCTCAATCGGACATCGGAAGAGAAAGTTATGATAAAAATACAGAAACTGACGCAAAGTGGACAGATTTCTAGCGCTCAAGCGCTCTCCTATAGGGCTCAAGCGCCGCGCGCCACCACAGATTTTAGGTTTTTATTGTTTGGGCCGCGAAAACTCGAGAAAAAGACTCCAAATTGTCCAAGAACATGTAGGGAAGTATAAATAGACATAGGGAGACCAAAACAATGGGGGGAACGCCTCCCAACTCTATTCTTCTCTATTTTTCTCTTATATTCATGGATTGTAACTAAACTTTTACACTTGGTCGAAGGAGATTGAAGCCTCGGAACCACATATTGTGAGATCTAAATGATTTTTCTTAATTTAATTCATGTTTTTGAGTATTGAATATTTTTCTGCACTTATTTCTATGATTGTTATGTTTAATTGCTAGGAGGCCTACTAGTTTATTATTCGTTGCAATCTACCGCTGAGTTAAATATCAAATCCGTAATTGTTTGATCTCTTTAACTTGTGAGGCACTAGGATTTGATGATTTTCTGCGATAGAGGTTATTGAATCTTATGAAGAATGTTTAAATAGATGGAATGCAACCGCTGGTGTTTGTGTTATCTAGTTCGTCGATTTCTCTATTGTGTAAAGCTGTTATTAAATTGAATCTTGAGCGCTGGTTTGGGGTTATTTAATAATTAGGGTTTATTAGAACGCTGGTTTATAACTAACTAAAATTAAGGAGAAATAGGAAAATTATTCCAATGGTGAATATTCAAAATACAAATTGAAATATCCTTGCATCTATGATCAATTGTGGATTTTCGAATGTGGATATTAACTTGGACCAAGGTTAGTCTTTTGATTATTTTCGTTAATTTAATTTTCATTATTATTAATTGCGTTATTTACAATTGTTTGCATACAAAACCCCCCAATCATTGTACGTAGCATAAAATATTGAATTACACACTCTTCGTGAGATCGACCCTTATTTCCACTACTGCATTAGTTTTAGAGGTTTAAGAACTATTTTTGGGTGCCTACGACAGCACACCAAATTTTGGCGTCGTTGCCGGGGAGTGGTCTTAATTTATTTTTGTGCTTCTTTAGTTGTTTATTTTATTTTGAAAAAAAAATCAAAAAAATCAAAATATTTAGGTTTTTAGGCAATTTATTATTTTTAGGAATTTTAGCGTAGAATTTTATTTATTTTTCTTATTCTAGTTTTTTTTAACTTGTTTTTCATATATTTTTTTTTAGTTTCCTTGATAGTTTATGCCCATAACTCGATCTACTACTCAAGAAACTTGATTGCAAATATGGCTGCCAATTCTCAACAATTTGGCGCCAGATTTGATCCCCCCTTCTAGACAAGTTAATGAGGTAAATATTTCATCCATTGAACAACAACTTGCAAGTCTAACTACTCTTATTTGTCAAATGGCTGTAGGTACTATGCAAACAGCAAAGACTTGTGGAATTTGTTCATTTGTAGGTCATCCAACTGATATTTGTCCAACACTTCAAGAAGAATCCGTTGAACACGTAAATGCACCCGGTAGCTTTCCTGGACAACCACAAAGGAATTATGATCCCTATTCAAACACGTACAACCAAGGATGGAGGGATCATCCAAATTTTAATTGTGGGAATCGACAAGTGAATCAACATATGAATCAAAATTGGCAGAATTTCCAGCAATATAATCAGCCATACCCTCCTAAACATCAACATGGCCAAACTTCTAACTCTAGTATGTCTTTAGAAGATCTAGTTAAATCTCTTGTCACTAACACTTTACAATTTCAACAGGAGAGAAGGGCTAGCATTCACAGTTTGGAGAATCAAATGAGTCAAATGGCTAACGCAGTCAGTAGGTTGGAGTCACAGAATATGGGAAAATTGACATTTCAAACAGTGATAAATCCAAATGAAAATGTAAGTGCAATCACGTTGAGGAGTGAAACAGAGGTTGAAGCTCCAGTGAAGGTAGCCCCTACATCATCGATGGAAGAAAATAAGGAATATATCACAGCAAAAAAGAGTGCTCCCAACGATACTGAGGTAACTGAGCGTAAGTTTTTACCCCTTTCTGATTATAAACATGTATCTCCTTTTTCTCAAGCTTTAGTAGGATCTAGGAAATATGAACGATACCATGATGAGCTACATGAAATTTTTAGTAAATGTGAGGTAAATATTCCACTTTTAGATATTATTAAACAAGTGCCTCGTTATGCTAAATTTTTGAAACAATTGTGCACAAGTAAAAGGAAACAAAAATTGAAAGGAATTGAAAGGGTAAAAGTTGGAGAAAAGTTATCTGCAATAATTCAAAAGAAATTTCCTGCAAAGTACACGGATCCAGACTCTCATTTCGGATTTGAAGCCTCACCCCAGTCACTACAAGTATACATTCCATGGAGGTGGAAGAACACTGCTAGTTATCATTCCCATTAAACTTGGTACACCACAAGGAAGATCGAAGCCGGACTGAATAAGAAAACATCGAGTCGAGCCAAAGACAATAAACAAAGGCGCTGTTTGGGAGGCAACCCAAGGGGAGTTCGTTCCTTCATCTTTTTATTTTTCACATTCTATTTTTTTTTTAGTTATATTTATCTTTTTCTTTGCATTGGACCTTACATTGGGGACAATGTAAGTTTTAAGTGTAGGGGGGATTTAGATTTAGGTTGCATTTAGATTGAGTGGTTAATTTTTATTTTTAAAGAAAACACAAATGTGCATGATTTTTCAAGAAGAGAAGTTGAGGGTAAAAGATTTTTGGTTGTGTATGCTATTTGCTGGAATTAATTATGCTTTTGAAGAACTCATAACATGATTGAATGAATAATCCTCCAACTTAGAGTTGATTAGTGTAGTTATTTTCTTTGAGGATGGTAGTAACTAAATTCTGTAGACAAAAGTCGGTGAGATTTTTGAGCCTTTAGACTGATACATTCATAACAGTCTCATTATTTCTTTTCGTGTGAGATATTCTTCCATGGTTTTGTTTCTCTAGAACTTGCCTTGATTCTCTTCAAGATCACATTGATACATGAATGCACGAACATGATTGAGGCCATCTTTGTTACATAAATGAGCTTCATTAGCCAAATAGTCGACCCTGTAATTGAATTTTCCATTGTTGAGCCCATTTGAGCCTTATTGCCTTTTCTTTGTATAAATTCACATTACAAGCTTTAAACTGAAAAAAACAATATCTTTACCCAAGTCTTAGAGCTAGTGGAGTATTGTTGAATGTCATGAGAAGTGTGAGTATGCAAGAAAATAAGTGAGGGGGTATCAAGATTTATGGCAGTGCTATTATTGGTGAATTGGAACAAATTTTTTATGTTAATTCAAGGAGTTCCAGTATTGGTGTATAATTTGGAGTTTACATTGTGCAAGAAAAATACAAGAAAAAGAAGAAAAAAAATGAATGAGTGAAGAAAAAAAAAAGAAAAAAAAAGTAAGTGATGAAGAAGAGTGATTTTAATGTGAAAAAGATCTATATTCATAACTCTTCCTATATCTAAAAAAAAGCTCGATTGTGTGGGATAGTTGCAAAAATGATGAAACTATCATGTGGAGTGGTTGGTTTACATGTCTTATGTATATGTTTGAGCTAAGTCTTTTTATCTTTGCTCCACTAGTTTCGATGGCTCTTGAGTCACATACCCAAATATTTTCCACCTTGACCGTGAACCACATTACAACTTTTGAAAAGTCCTTATGATTATTGTAAAGCATGTGATCTAAGTGGTGGCGAGTGAGAAGATATGCAAGCATATGGTAGAACATTTCCATTGGAATGAATTTGAGCGAAACACTTACCATTTTAAACACATGAGAGTTGAGTGCTTATATCCGTGAGGGTCTACATGTTTAGTTTACTCCATCTTCATAAAAATGCTTGCTAATTGATTATGAGTTGTGTAGAATGTTTATTCATGATATTTTATGTGTTTTGAAAATGCTTGATCGTTCTATATTATTAGCATTATGACCTGGTATTTTTGGGGAATCAAATTTGAGTTTTGCCCGAGGACGAGCAAAAGCTAAGTGTGGGGGAATTTGATAGAAATGTAAAATGCATTTTTTTTTCTCCTTATTTTATGCGCTCATATATTTATTTTGTACCTAAATGTACTTAGTATTCTCATATTTTGGTTTAGGTGGCAATTCTATGGAGATTGCGTAATTTGGAAGAAATAGATGAAAATGGACCAAAATGGAAGAAAGTGAAAGTTCAAGGACTAAAGTGAAAATATTCTAAACTTGTTTCTAACCTTGTGATGAAGATTCGAGAGTGTTAGAGGTCAATTGAATGAAGAAAGGATTCAAGGGGATGAAATATGGCCAAGACATTTTCACATATCAACTTTCAAGCTGAAAAGTTTTGCATCGATTTTCAACCTCATATTGAGACCAATTTTGGACATGGTAAACGATCTAATTTGAAGATGGTATCTGAATAAAAGTTGTAGCCATTTGAGTTATCTTTCTAACGCATCTTGAATCGTCTCAATCGGACATCGGAAGAGAAAGTTATGATGAAAATACTGAAATTGGAGCAAAGTGGACAGATTTCTAGCGCTCAAGCGCCGCGCGCCGCCACAGATTTTAGGTTTTTATTGTTTGGGCCGCGAAAACTCGAGAAAAAGACTCCAAATTGGCCAAGAACATGTAGGGAAGTATAAATAAACATAGGGAGACCAAAACAATGGGGGGAACGCCTCCCAACTCTATTCTTCTCTATTTTTCTCTTATATTCATGGATTGTAACTAAACTTTTACCCTTGGTCGAAGGAGATTGAAGCCTCGGAACCACATATTGTGAGATCTAAATGATTTTTCTTAATTTAATTCATGTTTTTGAGTATTGAATATTTTTCTGCACTTATTTCTATGATTGTTATGTTTAATTGCTAGGAGGCCTACTAGTTTATTATTCGTTGCAATCTACCGCTGAGTTAAATATCAAATCCGTAATTGTTTGATCTCTTTAACTTGTGAGGCACTAGGATTTGATGATTTTCTGCGATAGAGGTTATTGAATCTTATGAAGAATGTTTAAATAGATGGAATGCAACCGCTGGTGTTTGTGTTATCTAGTTCATCGATTTCTCTATTGTGTAAAGCTGTTATTAAATTGAATCTTGAGCGCTGGTCTGAGGTTATTTAATAATTAGGGTTAATTAGAACGCTGGTTTCTAACTAACTAAAATTAAGGAGAAATAGGAAAATTATTCCAACGGTGAATATTCAAAATACAAATTGAATTATCCTTGCATCTATGATCAATTGTGGATTTTCGAAGGTGGATATTAACTTGGACCAAGGTTAGTCTTTTGATTGTTTTCGTTAATTTAATTTTCATTATTATTAATTGCGTTATTTACAATTGTTTGCATACAAAACCCTCCCAATCATTGTACGTAGCATAAAATATTGAATTACACACTCTTCGTGGGATCGACCCTTATTTTCACTACTGCATTAGTTTTAGAGGTTTAAGGACTATTTTTGGGTGCCTACGACAGCACACCAATAACCAGGAAGCTCTGGTTTTTCAATCTGGCGAATTCCATCCAAAAAGATGGAAAAAGATACAGTCTGGTGAGGTAGTGAAGATCTGTTCTGATGAGACAATTCCTTGTGATATGGTATTTCTGAGCACAAATGATCCTAGTGGAATTGCCTATATCCAGACAATGAATTTGGACGGCGAGTCAAACTTGAAGACTAGATATGCGAGGCAAGAAACTAATAAATTAGTTCTTGATGGGACAATAATATCCGGGGTTATAACCTGTGAACAGCCAAACGGAAATACATACGAGTTCACAGCCAACTTGGAGATAAATGGGCAGAGGTTTCCTCTCAGCCAATCGAACATTATTTTGCGTGGTTGTCAGCTTAAAAACACAGAATGGGCGGTTGGCGTAGTAGTTTATGCTGGACAGGAGACAAAAGCTATGCTGAACAGTGCAATGTCACCTGCTAAACGAAGCAGACTGGAAACCTACATGAACTGTGAAACATTTTGGTTGTCAGTTTTTCTTTTAATCATGTGACTTGTTGTAGCTATTGGGATGGGTTTATGGTTAAATAGCCACAAGAGTCAGCTTGATACATTGCCTTGTTACCGAAAAATATACTTTGAGAAGAAGAAGTTCGGGAAAATGTACAAATATTATGGAATTCCAATGGAGACTTTCTTCTCTTTTTTGAGTTCTATCATCGTGTTTCAAATAATGATTCCGATATCTCTTTATATCACCATGGAGCTGGTTCGTTTGGGACAATCATATTTCATGATTGGCGACAGGCATATGTATGGCAGTTGCTCCGATTCAAGATTTCAGTGCAGATCCTTGAATATTAATGAGGATTTGGGACAAATACGATATGTATTTTCTGATAAGACGGGCACACTAACGGAAAACAAAATGGAATTCAGAAAAGCAAGTGTCCGGGGAAAGAAACATGGTAGCACCCTCTCTCTGGATGGATCAGGTGACAAAAATATTGGAGGTATGACATCTAACTTGTTCTGTCATTTTGGTTTATTTTGTACTTTCTATAGTACACTGATGGTGGCCACCGAACTCAAGTGATCTGTTTTGAAAATCGTAAATATATCTCTATAAATTGATGTTTTAATCACTATCATATCAGATTTGGTTACACTGAAATTGTTTACATTTTTTTCGCTTCTTTCACTTGTTTTTATGTGGTATTGGTAAAGCTCAGATATTTTTTATTTTTAATTTCTTCACCAATTTAGCAGAAATCTGGAGTCATTGGGATATTATTATTTTATAGTTTATTCTTGATTCCCTTGATAGTTGTGATAAGGTTTTCCAGGTTCTATCTGGCAAGGGTATTTGCTTCTTGTGGAATTGTGGTGTTGAATAGTTTCTATTTGTTTAGAAGGAAACATGGGAAATGATCATTATGGAGAAAATTAAATCTCAAGCTATGAGAGAAGATGAAAATCTATCTTAGGTCTCATCTCAAAGAAACAAAATCCATATAGTTTGGTTTTATGCTTCATTTCTTATTGTTCATTGAGTTTGACCCAATGGCATGAAAATGATATATATGTTTTCCGGGGGAAAAAATGAAGAGGATTATCAGACAACAGGATAATATGGGCATTTTGTTTTCCCAATTTTATGTTGAACAACATATATCCTTACATCTACAAGCTAAGAAGTACCGATACTTGTAAACTCAATACTACTAGTATTCAATACATATTTTAAATTTGGATACACTCTGATACCCTTCGATACGTACCGAATACTTTTTTTTTTATAATTATTTTATATTTTTTAAATGTTCGATACGTATCGGATACATATTTTTTAATTATTTTCGATAAATATCCTATACGTTAGGACACTTGAAAATGGGTGTTATTGATTTTAAACTCTTTTAAAACTCATTGTTAATCACTATAGATTGAAAAAGTTTTTTTACTTTATTGAATATTAAGAATATTTAATGGAAGTACACAAATAGAGTTTTAAATTAATTAACAACTAGACTTTTTTATTGGAAATACACAATATTATTTAATATTTTAATACTGTGAAACTGTGTTAATAATTGAAAAATAAATCTTTATTATTGAAAATATATAGTAATTAGTATTAAATGATTAGAATGTCTATTCTTTTGTGCACTCTATGAGAAGGATTAACTCCACAAGGAACAAATAATTGGTTTTCATTCATGGCAATCTATGTCTTTTATCAGGAAAATTAAATTTATATTCAAAAGGAGAATCCATAACCTAGGACATTGTTAGAACTCACTTGATACTCTCGAAATTGTTGGACGGCTTGGTGTTGCTAATTTATCATAGATGAGCGAGAATTGGATAGTTATTTTTGATGATAATGAAGAAGCTGATATTGATGTTGAAGAAAATGAAGTTGGGGTAATTAAGGATTAAGATAAAATGTTTTAGTATTTTATTTTATTTTTATTATTATGATTCATTCTTTTTTTTTAATATATATATTAATGAAATTATGTTAGATTTTAAAACACATATCGGTGTATCTTAATTTTTTGGAAAGCTATATCGATATACCTGTTGCCAATTTTGCAGAATAATGTGTCGTGTGTATTACCATTGATTTATATATGCTTACAATGATATACAAGGAAATACAATCAATTATAAATGGAAAGATAATATCACGAATATATTCTAATGCCCCCCCTCAAATTGATGCTGGTGAATCCACAAGCATTAATTTGTCAACAAGAAAGTTATGAAGATGACGAGTCAAGGATTTGGTGAAGATATCCGCGGCTTGCTGAACAGTGGAAACATGGGGAAGAGCAATAACATTGGAATCATAGGCATCCCGGATATAATGACAGTCCACCTCAATATGTTCAGTGCGTTCATGAAACACATGATTAGCTGCAATCTGAATAGCACTAGTATTGTCACCATGGAGTGGGGTAGGCCGTGATTGAGAAACACCAAGTTCTGCAAGAAGACCTCGCAACCATACAATCTCAGAACAGACAGCTGACATAGCACGATATTCAGTCTCAGTGGAAGACTTAGAAACGCAATCCTGCTTCTTGCATTTCCAAGAAATAAGAGCACCACCTAGAAAGACGCACCACCCAGTAGTAGATCAGTGAGAATCAGGACAGCCGCCCAATCAGCATTACTAAAAGCGGTGAGCTCAAGAATTGTCCCCCTAGGGAAGAATAGACCACGATGAGGAGTCCTAATAAGGTACCGAATAATACGACGAACAGCCCTCAAATGGAGATGACGAGGAGCATCCATAAACTTGCTGACGGTATGAACGGCAAAGGAAATATCAGGACGTGTGGTAGTGAGATATATAAGACTCCCTACCAACCTCCGATATAGAGTAGGGTCTGAAAGAAGGTCACCATCATCTTTACGATATTTAACATTAAGCTCTAACAGAGTATCAACGGAGGAGGCGTCCGATAAAGTGGTCAATTCAATCAAGTCTTGAATATACTTATGCTGATTTAAGAAGATACCATGTGGTGCTGTATGGACCTCTAATCCAAGAAAATAGGTGAGATGACCCAGATCTTTCATATGAAACATCGAATGAAGATGCTGCTGAAGTTTCTGAATAAAGACATGATCAGATCCAGAAATAATAATATCATCCACATAAACTAGCAAACAAACGATCCCATTTGAACTCTGGTGAAGAAATATGGAGGCATCATATTGACTCTGAGTAAAGGAAAAATCCAGAAGGGTGCGGCGAAACTTGTCAAACCATGCCCTGGGAGCCTGCTTGAGACCATACAAAGAACGTTTTAGTTTACAAACAGAATCCACGGAGGGAAGAGGCATACCCAATGGAAGTTTCATATAAATATCTTCCTTGAGGTCGCCGTGGAGGAACGCGTTCTTCACATCCATTTGATGTAAAGACCATGACTGAGAAGCAGCAAGAGATAATAGAAGGCGTACAGTGGTCATTTTAGCGACTGGAGCAAAGGTCTCATCATAGTCTATCCCATACTCTTGGCGATTACCCAAAGCAACCAATCGAGCCTTATAGCGCTCAAGAGAACCATCAAAACGAAGTTTGACAGAATATACCCATTTACTCCCAATGGGTTTCACAGTAGATGGACACGGCACAACATCCCAAGTCTGATTCACCTCAAGAGCCTCAAGTTCTGCTTCCATCGCCTGCCTCCAACACTCTTGTGCCATAGCCTGCTTATAGGAGGAAGGAATAGAAACAACAGCAAGTGTAGCCGACATAGAACTATGAGGGGAAAAATCATACCTATCTGGTGGTCGAGGAACACGAAAAGTACGACGAAGAGGGACAGGAGGTTGCAGATCATCCGGTGAAGGATCAGATGTCTCTGGTGGAGGATCAGAGAGGCGGGGCAGAGTAGGCAGCTGAGAGAGAAGTTGGGAACCAGCAACAGGTGCAACATCCCGGCGAGTGTAAACACATCCCGACTTGTACCGAGAAAAATTTGTAGGAAAATCAGGCAAGACAGAAAACATGGGGGAAACGACTGATTCTGAAGGAAAGAACGATTGTTTTTCAAAGAAAATAACATTACGAGAAATTCAGATCCGCTGCGTAGGGTCATAACAGAGATACGCTTTTTGGGTCCCACCATATCCTAAAAATGTACACTTGACAGATTGAGGGGTGAGTTTGGTCCGTTCATGAGATTGTAAGTGAACAAAACACACACAGCCAAAAGGGCGCAGATAAGAGTATGAGGGATGGTAACCAAAGAGTTTATAAAATGGAGAAACATTATGAAGAGTGGGAGAAGGTAACCGATTTATGAGATGCACATCAGTAGATAATGCTTCACACCAAAAACGAGACGGAACAGAAGATTCAATCAGAAGGGCTCGAACCATATAAAGAAGGTTGCGATTTTTGCGTTCCTCGACCCCATTTTGTTGAGGAGTAGACGGACAAGATCCCTGAGAGATAATGCCTCTAGTTTGTAGAAAAGATTGAAATGCATTCGACATATATTCTCCTCCAGAATCAGATCGTAAGATTTTGATTGAGGAGGAAAATTGATTGTGAATAAGAGCAAGGAAAGCTTGAAAGACAAAAAAAACCTCACTTTTTGCACGAAGAAAATAAACCTATGTGAATCGACTATAATCATCGATAAACGTAACAAAGTATTTATAATGATCATGAGATACCACATGTACAATACCCCATACATCACTATGAACAATATCAAAAATATGTAAAGCATGAGAACTGTGTGATGGGAATGGCAAAATTTTACTTTTAACAAGTTTACATGAAGCACAATCAAGCGAGACAGATGAAATCGAAGCAGAATTTTTATTACCAAGTAAACCAGAATTGAACAAATGTTGTAACACATTAGAATTGGGATGTCCCAATTTCTTATGCCAATCAAAAATATCTAAAGTAGCAGAGTTACAAAATACTGAAAAAATCGAAACAGGCTTCGGTGAAACAGGAAAGAGACGCCCCTCCTTAGGCCCCTCATGATCGTCCTCCCGGACACCTGATCCTACACGTGACAATCAGAAGCAGAAAAAGATACAGTGCAATTGTTATCAATAAGTTGGCCAACAGATAAAAGATTAGTGGATAAATGAGGAGAGACTAAAACAGTGGACAAATATGGTGATATATCACCCATAGCGGAGATAGGAAGTGTGTTACCATTAGCAATTTGTATTTTGAGAGGTCCATTATATGGTCTAAGATTACTAAGTAACTGAGGATCACTAGTCATATGATTAGAAGCACCTGAGTCTAATAACCAAGAAGAGCGAGCAGGTGATGGATTACCTGAGATACCCAAAGCAGACAACGCAGAGACACCCATCTGTTGAACAATCTCAGGAGTGAGGGGAGTTTGAGAAGAACTAGGAGGAGCTGGAACTCGAGCAGGAACAGACGACGAAGCAGAACTAGAGGTTAAAGTGGCAGCAGCAACATAACTGGCTCCAATCTTGCGTGGTGGACGAGTAGGACATTCTCTAATGACATGGCCTGGTTTCTTACAATAATTGCAAACTTTTCGAGGGCACTGGAGAGCCATGTGACTAAACCCCTTACAATTGTAACACTGCACACTAGACATATCCCGAGGTCTGAATTTTCCTTGAGCCACATATGCCATGGGATTCGGTGCCGCGTGATTTTGATGGTCCAAAGAGTTACGAGTTAGTAGACGTTGTTCCTCCCTCAGTAATTCACCCAAACAACTATCCAGTGTTGGAATAGACTCCCGATTCATAAGGCTAGACCTGACGGATTCAAACTCAGTTCTTAATTTCATAAGAAACTGATCCCTCTTGGTGATATCATGGACATCTTACACAGCCTCCAAACTTTTCGGGGAAATCGAAGTATAAATGATATCTGTATATTCAGCCCAAAGATTAGAAAATCCAGAATAATACTCTTCAATTGTGCGAGATTCCTGAGAAAAATTTGCCAATTCAAATTCCTACTGGAGTCGCCGAGCATTGTTATTTTGAGTATAGACTTTCTTCAAGTAATCCCACATAGAATGAGCCGACTTATAGGGCCTGAGATTAAGAATAATATTAGCCTCAACAATACCGATAATCCATGCCATAAGTCGGGAATTCCTAGTTTTCCAAGCAAGGTACTTCTCTTTATCCTTCTCTTAATCAGGAGGCGGAATAGTCCCATCAATATGTCTCCACATGTCCCCTTTCCCTTCAATCAACAATTGAAAGTGAAATGCCCATAACGAGTAGTTCTTCCCATTAAAACGAATACAAACGGAGTCAGTCTTCTCAATCGACATAGTGGAAATAGTATATAGATCGTCAAATTAAATTAATCACAATACACCAATCAAATGTTGTCCAGGCCCAACAAGTAGCCCAACAAATAGACAATTAAGAGTTTAAATTGTCCAGCCCGTTTAAAATGTCCAAGCCCAGCAAGTTTCCAAACAACTATTAAAATTAGCCCAACCCAATTAAAGCCCAGCAGCCCAACACAATTAAACCCAGCAAGTTAACAGCCTAACACAATTAAACCAACAGCCCTAACCTAGCAGCCCACTTGAGACGACGACGCACTTCGAAGTGGTGACGGAAGGACCAGAACTGACTGGCGAACACAGAGTCGTCAACCAAGAAGAACATAGAAGATGCCGACTGGAGGTGTTGGCGCAAAAGACACGAAGAAGAGCTGCAGATGGTACCGGAAACGGGAGCGACGACGTACTGAAGACACGAAGAGAAACTGCAGATGGTGCCGGACGACCTTCGATTGGGATTAACCCAAGAACCAGAGATCCAACGCGAGTAGCACCCTCAACTACGATGAACACGAGGAGCAGATTTCTGAAAACCCTAAACGACACACTCGGTGAGTAATTTTAGGCTCTGATACCATGCCAATTTTGCAGAATAATGTGTCGTGTGTATTACCATTGATTTATATATGCTTACAATAATATACAAGGAAATATAATCAATTATAAATGGAAAGATAATATCACGAATATATTCTAATACATGTATCGTATCGTATTCAATCTACGTATCCGTGCTTCTTAGTCTGCAAGTGGATGATACATGGTAGACTTTTGTGAACAAAGAAGATTGTGAACACCACCAGATTACTGGATATGATCATATTGCGAATTAAGTATGAAAGATATTTGCTTTCACTTGGCACTCCGAATTTGTATCCACTGTCTCAATCAAACGCTTAAACTTCCATGGTGAATATTAAAATCCTCCAAACGTAGCACATCACTTAATACAGGCATGACTAAGGTAGACTGTGTCACGGTGAAGGGCCTGACAATGATAACAGTTATTACAACATCATTTCCCTTCCTGATTTCCTTTTACGTGTCCAATTCCTTTTGGTCTACCCTTTTCACTCTATTTTGTTTCATGTCACTGGAAGAACACCTGTAGTTTCCTTGTTAGTTCAATCATGCTGGTCACTTAGAGTTCTTCACTTGAACCAAGTAACTTAAATACTGGTTGGCTCCACACGTTTATATACACACCATATGCTTGTTTATAATCGTATATGTTCATCGTCATGATTGATAGCGAAAGAAAAATGCATTGATTAACACATATCATTGTAATAAATCTACAATTAACCTGTGCAGCGGAAGCTGTCTTGGAGGGTAGAAGAAAATGGAAGCTCAAATCTGAAATTACCCCTGATACAGAACTCCGCAAATTGTTGCATAATGATTTTTCTGGAGAAGAAAGGATTGCTGCACATGATTTTTTTCTGACACTCGCAGCATGTAATACTGTTATTCCTATTCCTTCTCAATGTCCATCTTACAGTGACATTGACAGTACATTTGGGGCCAGTAATGGAATCATTGATTATCAGGGTGAATCTCCTGATGAACACGCATTGGTTGCTGCAACGTCTGCCTATGGTATACCCTTTTCGAGCGGACATCTGGGCATATTATGGTTGATGTCAATGGTGAGAAATCAAGGTAGAAGCCTCTTTTGCTTCAATTTCTTTACGTCCATACATTTTGCACTTTATGTTGAAATATTGTTTTAATTCCACATGGCAGAGATGATATACAGTACACTAGTGTGATTTTATCCTGTTCTCTATAGTTCAACACCCACAACCACTTTTCTATGTTTTTTTTTCTCGTCTGTAATTGTATTAAGTCTGATCAACGTATCCGTTGTGTCAAATTTTCAGTGGCTTCACTTAATACTCCTGCATTTCCTTTCATCGTCAAATTTCAAGTTGATGTTCATGCTTATCATATCTGCAAATAGCAGTGACCAGATATCAAAATGGAGAAAGAATACTGAAAATGATTACCTTGAGATTCCTCTTGGTCCAAAGTTATCTAGTTTGCAACAGCAGCATGCAGAATGGGAAGAAGGAGCTTCTTTTGGACCACTAGCACTTATAATTGATGGGAATAGTCTGGTTTACATATTAGAGAAAGATCTAGAGTCTGAGGCATGTGTACTTTCTGCCTTTTTGGTTATCTTCTGATGTTCTGATATGATTTATAGCGTTCCGCATACTTGATTTTATTTATCAGATTCTTGAATCTGTTAGCATGTCAAAATCGCTTGAGTTGGATATAAATGTGCAAAGTTCTGTCGCTTTTGTTGGCTCTATGTAATTACGCATATAACTTACCAAGCTTCTCGTTTGGTAATTTTCATGGTTTACCAGCTATTCGACCTCGCAACTTTGTGCAAAGTTGTGCTTTGTTGTCGTGTAGTGCCATTGCAAAAGGCTGGAATTGTTGACCTGATCAAATGTCGCAGTGATGACATGACACTAGCTATTGGTGATGGTGAATTGGTTACTTAGGATTCATGGGGCATTGGCTGGAGGAAGTTGCATTTGAGTTTTGGTTAATCCTTTGAAGGCTGCATTTGTTTATATATTTGTGCTGATTTCTTTCATTTTAGGTTGTTTTTTGACTTGCTTTAATCCAATTGAAACTGTATTTTTGTAGGGGCTAATGATGTTTCCATGATCCAAATGGCGGATGTTGGTGTTGGAATATGTGGCCAAGAAGGGCGTCAAGCCGTAATGGCTTCAGATTTTTCAATGGGACAGTTCAGATTTTTGAAACGATTGCTTTTGGTGCATGGACATTGGAATTATCAACATTGGAAACGATTGCTTTTGGTGCTTTTGTGTTGATGCTTTTCTGGTAAGCTATTATCCTTGGTCTTTATAAATTCAACCGTTTGATGATGACGTTCTAATCCTCTCTTTTTATGAACAAATTAATTGAAGCCAATTGGGCGTTCAATTGTCTAGTGTTATTGAAGTTGAGTGATATTTGAGAAAACGTCTAATATGTATATTAACCACAAAATGAGTACATATATATACATGAGGATTAGTAATGTAGATCCTTAATCAACTCCTAGAAAATAGGAACTAATCTACGTTTCTATGGTACAAAATCATAACTGGATATTATTCCTAGGAAATTAGCCAAAATTTTAGGAAACTAACCCCTAAAATACACACCATAATTATGGGAAATTAACTACTTCCTTAATCGACTAGTTTGTTTTTCCTACACTCCTCTTCACACTAGGCGATATATGTTCATTAAACCGAGCATAGAACTTAGTTCAATGAAGTTGGGCCGAAACAAGGCCTTTGTTAGAATATCTGCTGCTTGCTACCGAGAAGGTACATAGTTGAGAGAAATCAAGTTGCCTTCTATTTTCTCACTGGTGAAGTGCCTATCAATCTCGACATGCTTTGTCCTGTCGTAATGAACCGGATTTTTGGCAATTGCAATTGCCGATTGGTTGTCACACATAATCTTAATAGGATCGGAAGTACCAATCTTGAGTTTACATATTAGTCGATTCAACCAAATTCCTTTACATATGCCTTGAGCCAATGCTCGAAACTCGGCCTCGACACTACTGCGAGCTACCTCCTGCTGCTTTTTACTTCGACATGTCACCAAGTTCCCCCAAACAAATGAGCAATACCCGGATGTAGACTTTCGATCGATAGGAGATCCGACCCAATCTGCATTTGTGTAGGTTTCCAAGAATCGATCAATTGTTTTCTTGAACATTAACCCCTTTCTAGGATCCTTCTTAAGCTACCTAAGAATTCGACTTATTGCCTCCATGTGATCCATAGATGGAGTGCTTAGGAACTGGCTGACAATACTGACTGCAAAGCTTATATCCGGGCATGTGTGTGTCAAATATATAAGCTTTCCCACCAAGCGTTGATACTGTCCCTTATCCGCTGCTAACTCTTCAGTCCAAGGCATCAATTTGGTATTAGGGTCCATTGGAGTCTCAATCGGCTTGCATCCACTCATACCGGTCTCGCGCAGAAGATCCAAAACATACTTACGTTGTGAGACTGAAATTCCTTTACTAGTCCTGGCCACCTCCATTCCCAAAAAATATCTTAGATGTCCCAATTCTTTGATTTCAAATTCCTTGGATAGTAAGATCTTAAGTCTTCTCATCTCTCCTTCGTGATTCCCAGTAAGAACTATATCATCAACGTAGACAATCAACACTGAAATTCCCTCATCTGTGAAATGTTTGATGAATAATGTGTGGTTTGCTTGAGACTGTAAGTAGCCATTTTGTTTAAGCACCTTAGAAAACCTATCAAACCATGCTCGGGGTGATTGTTTGAGTCCATACAACGCCTTTTGCAGCTTGCACACCTTTCCTGTTGTTTGCTCAGTTTCAAAATCGGCTAGTATATCCATATAGACTTCATCGATTAGATCCCCGTTTAAGAATGCATTCTTCACATCGAGCTGAAACAAAGGCAAATCTTGATTGACAGTAATGGATAATAAGACACGTACTGTATTGAGTTTGACTACAAGGACAAAGGTCTCCTGATAATCAATTCCATATGACTGAGTGAACCCTCTAGCTACTAACCGAGCTTTGTATCTATCAATGCTCCCATCAACCTTTTGCTTAACTGAGAATATCCATTTACATCCCACAGCCTTCTTACCAGGTGGTAATGATGCTAGGACCCATGTGCCATTTTTCTCAAGTGCATTGTACTCCTCCAGGGTTGTTGTTCGCCATCCAGGGACCTTCAGGGCTTCATAAATTAAATTGGGAATCATGATTCTGTCTAGGGGTGGGCGTGGGTTGGGTGGGGTCGGTTTTCCCCCCAACCTATACCCAACCCAACATGGTCGGTTTGACATAGATTCAACTCAACCCAACCCAACCCAACCTAATCCAACCAAATGTCAGGCGGGTTGGGTTTGGTTGGGTTGGTCGGGTTAGGTTGAGAGTTGGGACGACCTATCAACAAACATTAAAGTCACCAAAGTACTAAATTTAAAGCAACATTAATATATTGCGTTAAAAAGAGATGTATTAGAAGAGAGATCTCATCCAAAATCACAACCAATGTTGATGATTTGGTGAGACGACGCTCGCCGCGTGCGAGAGATGAGGGAAGATATGTTAGGTTTTTTTTTTGTCTCACTATTTTTTTGACCGGGTCTCTTACTTTTATTCTGTTTTACTTTGATAAAGTTTTTTAGTTTTTTAATTAGCGGGTTGGATTGGGTGGTTTTTGTCGGGTTGGATGGGTTAACCCACAACCCGACCAACTTAACCTTGCCAACCAATGCAACCCAAGAAAAAAATGGAAAAAATCGACGGGTTGATCAGGTTGGGCGTGTTTTTGCCCACCCCTAATTCTGTCCAAGGAAGTCACAAATACTCGGAATTTCTGTGATAGGTTTGAGTAGATATAACTGCGAAGTGGGTGCTGGGTACATGATCGAACGCCTTTTCTTTGAGCAATAGGCAGATCTAAATTTGGATCATAATCTGTCACTTTTTCTGTACCTGACTGTGGACTAAAATCTGCCTCATCTTGCGTCCTTTCAGGATCAATTGGTTTCGGGAGAGTCTCTTGATTTTGCTGACTTAATTTGGGCTGCAGAGGTATCTTTCTTCTTGTGTAAACGTTTATTGCTTCATCAGGAAGATGAAGATGTTTAGGGTAGACAACAGAAGGTGGACTTGCTTCGGATGATGATGATGAGTTTGGTGAGTTTGATGATTTTTGTGGGGTCATTTGTGTATGTGAGTAAGGAACCTGGTTCGGTAGACTAGAGAGAAGAGTGAGGTGGACTTGACTCAATGAGGGCTGGCCAATCCCAATTTTGTGATTCACGAGTGTCATACTCCCCCTGAAATGCAAAATTGGGAAAAAATGGTTTATCTTCAAAAAATTTGACATCCATGGTGCGGTAGAATTTGCGCGTGTTAGGAGAGAAGCATTTGTAGCCTTTTTGATTGACTGAGTACCCGATGAAAATACATTTAAGAGCACGTGCATCAAGTTTGCCACGGTTTTGAGGGTGGACATGAATAAATGTAGTGCAACCAAAGAGTTTTAGAGGGATTTGGGACACTAGCCGTGCGGTTGGGTAAAGGTTATGGAAACTTTGCAGTGGTAACTTGAGTTTGAGGACTCATGAGGGCATTCTATTAATAAGATATGTGGCTATGAGAACTGCTTCGCACCAAAATTTCTTAGGGACATTAGTTTGAAAAAGTAAAGATCAAGCAACTTTGAGTATGTGACGATTTTTTCGTTCAGCTACACCATTTTGTTGAGGTGTGTCTACACATGAATTTTGTTGAACAATACCATGGGACTTGAGGTATGGACCAGGATTAGAATTAAAGAAATCTCTAGCATTGTCAGTTTTGAGGATTTGAATATTGGTTTTAAACTGGTTTGAACCATAGCATGAAAATGTTGGAAAATATGGTTAGTCTCAGATTTTTCTTTCATAAGGAATGTCTAACATAATTGGGTATGATCATCAACCAACAACAAAAACTATCGCGCACTAGTAATATTAGGGATCCTAGTTGGTCCCCAAATATCACCAAGGATGACTTGGTTTGTAGGGTCGTGGAGAGTAAGTGCTTCGAGTATGCTTTGCAAATTGACAAAATTCACAATGAAATAAATTGGGATTTTTATTAATGAATAAAGATGGAAACATTCTGATGCGGACATCGCCGACGCTTAATTTTATTTTATTATTGGGTTTTATCAATTGAGTTTTATTTTGTTGTTATTGGGCTTGTCTTAGTGGGTTAACCCAAACCCGTTAGGTTTTCACTATTTATTGGATTTTTCGTTGTAATTTAGTCAGTTGATGATTATGATGAATTGAAAGTGGCTTTGCCCGTTTTTCTCCTTCTTCTTCTTCCTCCCCCCTTTCTTCACGGCTTCTACTTTACAGCTTCTTCCTGTAATTCTTAATCCTACTGTCGTCCTGCATCAAATTGGTATCAGAACCCAACCTGGGTTCCATCGTCAATTGGCATCCCAAACATTGTTCAAAAGCAATCAATTCTCCTAATTTTCACACCAATATCTCTGCAACAACACAAACCCGCCTGAAATTTCCTCCAAACCCCTTCTCCACATACTCCAACCATTCACCCAAAAGCCACAAACCCACTGTCGTAGCCTGTCCCAAAATCAAACCCAAAACCAAGTCCGGTTACAGGCCCCCAAAAAAAAATAAAAAAATGGAACTGCTGACCACCGCATATTCTGCTGCCCATTAACTCACAATCACCGCCCACCCGAATCGGCATGCCGACTGCCTCTATTACCGGTCACCACCAAACAACCGTCCACTTACTACACTAAAACCCACAAAACCGAAACACCTTACCAACCCCGAAGCCTCACCATCACCCGCCGCTGCCACCCCCTCGTCCGGACAACAACAAAAAAAAAATCTTAGCAAAAAAGAGAGAAATCGCAGAAGCTGCGCGGGTCATTGAGGAGAGCCGTTCCTTGGGTCGGTAATTGAGTTTTGACTTTTGATTCGTATTGAACGTCCATCATCATTTAGGTTAATTGTTTGGTTTCAATTTGGGCCAACTTAACTTGTCAAATTTGGGCCTATCTTTGTTGTGTAAAGGCATTAGTTTTAGGGAAAAATGCATGGATCATGCTTTTTCTTTTCCAAAATCACAAATCAGGTCCCAAGTTTTAAATTTGCAAAAATCAGGTTTTTCAAAAATTAATTAATTATATTTTACAATTATATTAAATTAAATATTTAACTATAATATAACATAATTAACCCACCCCACCCACCACCTCCAGCCCCACCCCCACTGCCCCGGCCACCGTGACTGTTCCGGCGACGGGGACTACTCCGACGATCACTCCGGTGATCGTTCCGCCGCCACTTAATTCCGGCGATTGGTCAGATTCTGACCAGTATAGGTCACAGATTTTTAAAATTTGTCGGTCACAAATTTAGTATAGGTCACATATTTTTAATTTAGTCACGAGTTAAAATTAGTATAGGTCACAGTTTTTTAATTTAGTCACAGAGGTCACATATTTCCAAATTTGTTAATCACAGATCATATATTTGTTGGTCACAGATTTTTTATTGATCATAGGTTAAGAAATTTTGTTGGTCACAGATCATTTTATTGGTCCAGGTCACATATTTTCAAATTTGTGAGTCACGGTTAAATAGCTAAGTCACAGACACCAAAATAATCAACTATAAATAGGCCACAGTTCAATAACTTGGTCACATACACAAAACAAATCACCACGGTCACAGTCACCACCGCAAAATCAAAAAATCACCGCACCACCATTTGCAAAATGTGCAAATCACCATTTTCATTTTCAAAAACTCATCACATTGTGCAAATCAGGAGAGGATTAAGGCTGACGAGAACTCCAAGAGAGAAGAAGTTGTTGCAGAAGATGTTGATAATAGTGTCAATAATAAAAATGAGGACGGAACAATCAGTGGACGTAGAACAGAGCAAACAAACAAAGGATTACAATCCAATGAAATTCAAAACATAGAAGTTGCAAAATGTGAAAATGTCAAACTCATCACAGCAAAGCTACAAATCATCAATTTAGAGCTGAAAATTAAAAGACTGGGTTCTAAGAGAGAGAAAGATACCCACCATGTTTATATTTTGTTGATTTGAATTTCTGATAGGAACTCTATATATTTGTAGAGTACAAAAGCCTATAGCAGGATACGAGGGAGAGGGAGAGGGAGAGGGTGGCGCCTGCAAAACTTATACTATTACCAAGGAGGGGAGGAGAGTGGTGGATGAAATGAGGGAATGGCCACAGGGCTACTACTACCTGCTCATGCCATCTGTATATATTATGGATGGTGCCTGCCTTGTCTTATTATATTGAAAATTCTGTACTGCTACAACTACTTTCCATTTTGCTAACCCAAAACAATTTGAATTTAGCCGCAACAGATGGACGGGGAGGGGGAGGGAAGGGGAGCGGAGAAGGGGAAGGAGAGCGGAGAAGGGGAAGGGAGGAAGGGGGAGGGGGAGGGATCGGCGACCGGCGGCGGCGGGCGGTGGCTGCGGCGGGTGAGAGGAAGTAGATAGGAAATGGATTAGGGTTTGGACATGATAGAATGTTATATTTAAATAAAGTTGGTGGGGTAGGTGGTGGGGTGGGTATATTAGATTAATTTAATTTAAAATATTATTATTAATATTAATTGTGAAATTAAAACCTGATTTTTGATTAAATAAAGTAAAAACCTGATTTTTAGAAAGTTAAAACTAAACACCTGGTTTAGTGTAATTTCCTCTTAGTTTTATGGGCATCAAGATTATTAGCATTGTAAGTTATTTTTAGTTGACAAAAAAAAAAAAAAAAAAGGTCTCTATTTGGTAATTTAGGTTTCAATTTGGTGCATTTAATTCCGTAGCTTATTTGGTACTCGAGCCTCCTTTTGGGCCTTGCCTCCTTTTGGGCCTTGGTTTTATTATTAGTGGTATTTGGGCCTCCATTTTATCATCATTGTAATTTATTTTAGTTGAAAAAAAGAGAGAAAAGAGAGAGAGAGAGAGAGAGAAAAAAAAAAGAGAAAAAAAGAAAAAAGAGTGTGAAAAATATATATATATATATTTTAACGTCAAGTGCAGTGAATTTTGTTGTTTGACGGCCGTTCACACGATTTAGTTGCCGCTTTACCACCGTAGCAATGCCAAATGGAGAATCATGATTGGGTCGTTGTTGGATTCTTTTGAGTCTCGTGAGGTAACAATTTTATTGTATTTGAACATGTACTTTTATTTTAGTGTTTTGGCTTGTCATTTCTAAAAAAAAAAATATAAAAAAAATGTTATGGCATGAATACCAAACGTTAGGAGTTCAATTGTTAACAAATGGAAGAAAACTTCTTCAATTCTCGTTACCTTTTAATGAACTCGTATCGTTACTTGAATATACTGAGTGTTTGCTTTCCCAAGTGGACCAAGTGCCTGCTGTTTCCATGCTCACATCTATTAATACACTTAAAACAGCATTGATCTCAAATAAACTATTAAGACATCCTGATATTGCTATACAAGTAGCAGTTGTTTCTTGCCTTGGTGAAATAATTCGCATCACTGCACCCGATCCTCCTTTCTGTGATAAAATAATGCAAGACATTTTCCCCTCGATTATATCCTCATTTGCATTTCTTACAAGCACATCCATCAATTTGTATGCTACGGCTATTAGGATACTAGAAACTATGGCTAATGCGAAATATTGTCTTATTATGTTGAACTTGGATTGTGAACATACGATAATTGACATGTTCCAACACTTTCTTGTTGCTTTAAACGGAAGTCATTTGGCGAATGTATTTACATCCATAGAGACTATCATGACCCTTACATTAGAAGAAAGTGACAATATTCTTCTAGATTTGATTATCCTTCTTTTGGATAGTGTTCAAAATAAACACAGGGAGGATTCTCCTATTAAATTCAGTGTGGTAGAAAGATTTTTTAAAAATTGTGCAGACACGATCAAACCTCACTTGTCACGAGTTATAAAATCTTCAAGAGTTTGTTTACATGATTATAGCACGGTTCTTTCCTCCATTGTCACAGAAGTCGATAGCTGTGAACAGTGTATTGTGTCCCCATCGTGACCACATCTGTAATCGATACACATAACATTGACACAATTGAGAAGTTACCTAAAGCAATACCATCAAAGTTAGACATTTCAAGTATCCTAGATCTCATGCCTACTAGGTTATATGACTCTCATGTTGAATTTGTTTTAGTTTTCCCTCAATTACATGAGATTTCACGGGTTGCCACATTGTTTTCTAAGGCCATCACTCGATTGCACATTCTTCCTATCGATATTAGGATGTTGTCCACTAATTATCGACATGCTTTACTGGTTAATCATCCAGTTGACAATGTTCCTAAATTTCACGCCAAATTAAGATATCAAATCACTTTCAATCATGAAATTTTTGAACTTACTTTTGATGTGCAATATATGTTGGAGTACCCTATTGCTAATTATTACACTTTATTGCGCGTTTCTCTTATCCGTTTCCCTAAAAACGTAAGGAAAAAGTTTTTGGATAATTCGTATACTGATTTTCGATTTGACTGGCCATCTCACTTTAATGAAAATTATATTTTTAATACAGAAGAATTGTTTACTAATCGGGGCCCATTCGAGCCTTCGATGTTGCGATCATTTTTCTCTACAGGTCAGCCTACGATGCTAGATCCTTATGTTGCTCATTATGCACAGTCAAATGAACGTGTTGAAGATGAGTTGCATGAGTTTTTGTTTTTCGGAGTCCAACATCGATACTTGATTAGATGGAGAGATCGTCCCCCTTGGCCGGATCATATTCTTGGGAATAAGCTACAGTTTTCGTTACTATCAAGCATAGAGTTTCGATATTTGGTTCTTACGAAAGACTGTCCCCCATGGTAGAAGTTTATCCACTCGATAGGGTCGAGTTTTCTCCCACCCCAGGAGAGTTGATGCGGACATCGCCGACACTTAATTTTATTTTATTATTGGGTTTTATCAATTGACTTTATTTTATTGTAATTGGGCTTGTCTTAGTAGGTTAGCCCAAACCCATTAGGTTTTCACTATTTATTGGATTTTTCGTTGTAATTTAGTCGGTTGATGATTATGATGAATTGAAAGTGGCTTTGCCCGTTTTTCTCCTTCTTCTTCTTCCTCCCCCCTTTCTTCACGGCTTCTACTTTACAGCTTCTTCTTGTAATTCTTAATCCTACTGTCGTCCTGCATCACATTCGTTTCATGTACAAAAAATTAGGATGACCTAAACGAGAGTGCCACATCATAATTGCACCATCCTTATTTGACTGACTAACTGATTTAAGACTATGGACTGACCAACATTGAGGACTGACTCGATTGTTATTGGAGTAGGAGCTGACTAATGAAGTGTTCACATCAAGAAGATAGAGGCCCGCACGAAGCTCAACATTGCCAATCGGCCTCCTCGAGCTCAAGTCCTGAAATACATAATATTTGGCAAAGAATTTGGTTTCACAGTGAAGGTCACTGTTAAGTTTGCTAACTGAGATGAGGTTACAGTCAAGATCAGGCACAAATAACACAGAGTAGAGGATAAGAGTGTTTGATAGATGGATTGTTCATGTCCCCGCCACTTTGGTGCGTGTACCATTTGCTATACGTACTGTTTGATGACCATTGCAAGGAGAATAAGTTGTGAAAAGAGATCTGTCAACTGACATATGATTTGATGCACCAGAGTCCACTATCCACGAAGAGGAGGGTGATTGGGCTGCATGGAGTGCAAGGTTTCTCGAGACATGTGTTGAACCATCCCCAACATTGGTAGATGTCAAGTTAGCTGAGACATTAACCTTACGAATAAGCTGCTGGAGTAAGTCTAACTGGTCCTTGGTGAAAGGCACCTGATTGTTGGATCGAGATGTCTCAGTGATAGCAGCGTTTCCTCTAGACTTACGGTCTCGGCTTGGCTTCCAATCGAGGGGCTTTCCGTGCAATTTCCAGCATGTCTCTTTGGAGTGGCCTAGCTTCTTGCAATGATCACACCAGGGGCGTCCTCTTCGTGACCGATTATCACTAGAATTTTGAGGTATCCTGCGAGAAGCAAGTGCGACAGGATCAGGTGAATATGAATGATCCTTGGCTACGGCAAGTGACGAAACATCTGGGGCTGAGGAAATATCAGAGTGTCCCAACATGACTCGCTTGCAGCTTTCCTCTCTACGTACTTCGGAAAAAGCTTCTCGCAGACTCGGCAGTGGTTTGGTCCCTAGGATTCTGCCTTGGACCTCATCGAGAGACTTATCAAGACCCATCAAGAACTTGAAGATGCGCTTGGTTTCAACGATCTTTCTGAAATAGTCACGGTCATGTGGACACTTCCATTTGTGTGATTCAAAGAGATCTAGCTGCTGCCAATGGCGGGTAAGAGTAGTGAAATAGGTAGTGACAGAGTTTTCTCCTTGTCTTAGGTCCTGAAGGATGCTCTCCACATGGAAAAGTTCGGCTGTGTTTTCGTTGTTGGAAAAAGTATCACGTGCAGCGTCCCAGATCTCTTTGGCTGTGGTGTAGAGCAAAAATTTTTCACCTATCTCGGTTGTCATTGAACTGATCAACCAAGACATAACAAGATTGTTTTCAGCCCTCCAAGTTCTGAATTTAGGATCACTCGGATTAGGTTGAGTGGCTGCGCCAGTGAGGTAATCATCTCTGCTTCGTCCACTTATGAACATCATCATTGACTGGGACCATTGGAGATAGTTATGGCCGTTGAGTTTATGACCAGTGATGGGAACGTGGCTGTTTTCTGTTCTGGCCTGAGTTAATTGGGGAGTGAAAGGAATTTGGTTGTTTTCTGTTGCGGCCTGAGTTAATTGGGGATTGATGGGAGCATTAGGAGATGGATTAGGTGCTGATGAGTCCCTGGATGTTTGCTCAGATTCAGCCATGGGAATGATATTTTTGAGAAAGACGAGGGAAGGTTTGGAACGATGTCTATGCTCTGTTTTCTAACCCGAGAACAAGGTAAAACAGAGGAGATGAGACTAGGATTTTAGAGCCTCTGCTCTGATACCATGAAGTTGAGTGATATTTGAGAAAACGTCTAATATATATATTAACCACAAAATGAGTACATATATATACATGAGGATTAGTAATGTAGATCCTTAATCAACTCCTAGAAAATAGGAACTAATCTACGTTTCTATGGTACAAAATCATAACTGGATATTATTCCTAGGAAATTAGCCAAAATTCTAGGAAACTAACCCCTAAAATACAGTCCATAATTATGGGAAATTAACTACTTCCTTAATCGACTAGTTTGTTTTTCCTACAGTTATTGTTACGAGTTATCCTATTATACGATTGAAATTCTTGTTTGAGCTTAAATTTGCATCACATGCTCAATGAAATTGCTGATGCATAATGAGAACTGCCTAGAGTCAACATTTCAGCTCATGCATTTATTTTAATTTCCAGGTACATTCTGTATACAGCTTTTTCAACGACTTCTGCACTGACAGACTGGAGCAGTGTTTTTTATTCGGTTCTATATACGTCACTACCTACTATCGTTGTTGGTATTTTGGACAAGGACTTAAGGCACAAGACATTATTGAACTATCCGAAACTCTATGCTGCAGGGCATCAACAGGAGAGCTATAATATGCCCGTCTTCTGGATCACTATGCTTGACATGCTTTGGCAGAGCCTTGTTCTCTTCTACATACCCTTGTTTACGTATAGGGATAGCACCATTGACAGATGGAGTATTGGCAGTTTGTGGACAATTGCAGTTGTTATCTTAGTCAATATGCAATTGGCAATGAACATTCAGCGCTGGGTTGTTCTTACTCACATCTCATTATGGGGATCAATAATTATCACATATGGTTGCATGATTGTGCTTGATTCTATACCCATGTTTCCTAATTACGGGTTAGCTTAAATATTAAGTTTTCAAGAAAATTCAGTGGTATTATTGTTTATTTGTTACATTGTAATTTCTTTTTTACGGCTGATGACACGAGTGATTATTGTTTTCATTGCAGCACAATATACCATCTAGCGAAGTCACCAGCTTATTGGCTCTCCATTTTGTTAATAATAGTTGTAGGATTGCTCCCTCGTTTTGTTTTCAAAGTTTTGCAACAAATTTTCTGGCCTTCAGATATCCAAATCGCCAGAGAAGCAGATATACTGAGAAAAAAACTGCGTTTTTTGGGTCAAAAGACAGATCAGGTTTCAAGATGACATGCATGCAATCTTCATTGTTTCAGTTAACTCTATCGTGGTAAAGCTCCCCTCTGGTTTGTCCATATATTGCTTCCCTCGGTCATTCAGGTGTAGAAGTTACTGGTAAGTTCATATATCTTATTTAATTGCTCAGCAGACCTTTTTCCAAGTCATGTTATCTAACCAATGGTTGATTGCTATCTCTCATCTTAAGTACTTTTCAAACTATGGTTGACATATGGTCCTAGTGCCATTTTTTGTGGTTGTAGATCTAGTGATACATTGCATATAGTGATTGATATTTGCCGCATGCCATATTGTTCTTGTTGTTTAGATCTCTGTGGCATTTCCTCGCAAATCTGACTTGCCAATTTGATAGATCCTAGCCCTTAGGGACTATAACTCCTTGTACAATAATCAATTGAGACCGGACTGTTCTCTTTTTCTTCTTTATGTATTGCAATCCTTGACTTTTCGACAGCAACTATACAGATAAGAAGAGAACTTTTTATTGCACAAGCATGTGGTAGGGGGGATATATTTCTTTTAGGAGTTGGCAGAAGAACACAATTCTTAATGATCTTTGCCCCCTTTTATTAGAAAAGTGAACTAGAGATAAGCTTCAAAAAATTCAAAATTTTTAGGTATTAGTATTATTCTTGCATGATTTTCATGAATGTACTTATTGTTGTTCAAAATTTCATAACTGTACTCCATGTTTGCTTTAAGAACTAGAAGCCAGGGGGTATTTGTTGTTTCTCTGATAAATCAATTATCTTCTATGATCATCCATTCCACACTTGTTTGGTCATCCGTTACTCCAGATTTTTATATGAATATACGTACAAAAGTTTTGTGCATTGTACTCATCGTGTTTGTAAGGTTTTCCTGCTGCTTTCTTGGATTTTCTTAAATCATTGCTTTTCAGCGCTTCAGGTTGTCTACATGACTTGTTGCCAGCATATGAACAAGTAACCAGACTCGAAAAATACTTGGCTTGATAGAAAAGTGAGAGGGGGGCCGTGTTGGAAAGTTCTAACATAATTGGGGCCACACGTAACGTATTAAAATGTGTGGTGCTATTATTTAAAGTTTATTAGTCAATTAAAGTGATCTACCAAAGATGAATTTTGACTAATGGGTATTAAATTTCATGGAATGAAAGTGTAGAGACCGGATATTTGTTTCAAATTAATGAGGGGCTGATTTGAATCAAATGAAAGATAATGACCATTCATTATCTTATTCCTTTTAGAGGGGTTATGGTCCCCAATTGTTGGGTTCTTCAAGCTTCTCTACATCCCCATCAATGGAGAGCAAATTTGATAAGGAGATCACCAATCAATTGGAAGATCATAACCAATTCTGGCGAAGAATCAGACACCTATGGATTTATGGTTCAAGGTACGCTTCTGTTTTCATTTTGATGTTCTCGTTAATTTCAACATGGACGATTCAAGGTTGATTATTGATTGTTTTAGATCAATAATCCTTAATATATTTTCTATCAAGTGGTATCAGAGACGATCCATTGTTGAATTATTGAGAAATTGAAGGTTTAAATTCTGATTTTTATGGATTATATGATTTTCCTATTATTTTATGCAATTTGGATTTATTGGTATATGAATCTAGCATGAAATTATGTGGATCTTGATAATATTAATGTTTTCTTTTTTATCAAGAAAATTCGGATTTGAAATAAAGATTGGTTTTTGAATCTGATGGTTTTTGGATCTATAATTAAGGTTTCAAGTTTTATAAAAAAAAAAAAAAAAAAAAAATGTGGTGGCTGCCGCCGCCGGCACCTGTGCCGGCGGCAGCGGGCTGCTGACAGCAGCGTGAAAACGCTGCTGTTAGCAGCGCGTTCGCGCTGCTGGTGCAGCGTGACGCTGCTGGTGGCGAACGGCAGCCCCAACTGATTTTGGCCCTTGGCGGCCTCGGACGGCGCCGCCAAGGGTGGTAGGAAGATGGAGGGGTTCTTCCTCATTAAGTTTTCAGTTTGGAAGATAAGGGGGCGGGGGCTTGTGCTGAAAATTTGAAGTTTTGGGGTCCTTGGTTGCAATATAAATTAGGGTTGAATTTTTAAATTTCTAACCCCTAAAGTTTAAAGTTTTGGTATTGCAGCCTCTAAGGTTTAAAGTATATTCAAATTGGGCCTTGAGGTTATGGGCTTTAATAACTCAACCCCTGAAGTTTAAAGTTTTGGTTATTAAGCCCCCATAAAGTTAAAATTCATCCAATTGGGCCTTTTAAAGTTCTGGGTTTAATAATTCAACCCCCTGAAGTTCTGAAATTAATTAATTTGGGCCATTTAAGTTCTGAATTTTATAATTAAGCTCCTGAATGTTCATAATTGGTTTAAATTGGCCCCTAAAGTTTCTAATAATTGATTTTTGACTTTTAAACTTTCCAATAATTTATTCATTGACCCATAAAGTTTTGAACTATTAAGTTTTGGGTCTCTAAAGTTTTCAATAATCAATTATTGGTCTCTAAAGTTTTGAATTAATTAATTTTGACCCCTAAAGTATTGAATTATTAACCCTTAGGCCCTTAAAGTTTCAAGATAAATACAATTAAGTATTCCGCTTTTCAAATTTTGGTATAAAGAACTCATTTGAGTATATAATATTCAAAAGTGAATTGATTGAAGCAATACGTTGCCAAAGCAACCTCTCTTGTGGAAATTAGTTAACTTAGAATATTAGAAGGAATTCGTGTGTATGCTTGTTCATGCGGATATTAGCCGGCCCAAAGGAAGGTTAATATTTGGCCGAATTGTATGCACACTTGTGGTGGTAAATGTGTGACAATTATAAGGTTTCCATGTGAATAATAAATCAATCCAAAGATGGGTTTATTATTTGACAGGATTTATTGTCAATGTTTGATCACTACATCAAGAGTACCACTTACAGTTAATATTACTGTCCAAAGACTTGATATTAATGATGTGCTAGGTATCTTGAGATGGGACATACCATTATTTGAATAACTTAATTGTTTATACGGATTCCAATGTGAACATGTTTATTGGGAACAAGTTCTCTATTCAGTTAATCCATCAACTTCTACTATATCTGTCAACATCAACTCCATTCAAGTGCTAAACAGAACAAACTTCAAGTATTGGAGAAAGAACATATTAATTGTTCTTGGCTGCAAAGATCTAGATCATGCGCTCCAGATTGAGCAACCCGCTTCTCTTACGGAAGAAAGTTCATCTGATGGAAAATGGAACTTTGAGAAGTGGGATCGCTCAAATCGCATGAGTCTAATGATCATTAAGCGCGGCATTCCGGAAGCCTTTGGAGGCACAGTATCTGAAGAAGTAACTAATGCCAGTGATTTCTTACCGAAATGAGAAACATTTTGCGAAAAACGATAAGGCTGAAACAAGCACGCTTTTGCAAAGCTTGATTTCAATAAAGTATAAAGGCAAAGGAAATATAAGGGAGTACATCATGAAGATGTCTCACATCGCTTTTAAGCTTAAAGTACTAAAGCTCGAGCTGTCTGATGACTTGCTCTTATATTTGGTATTGATTCCGCTTCTTGCACAATTTTGATGATTAAGGGCAGTTACAACTGTCAAAAGGGGAAAGTGGACTCTTAATGAGCTCATTTCCATATTATGTGCAAGAAGAAGAAATACTAAAGCAAAATAAAATTGGCATTACTCACTTGGCAAGTACTTCTAAGGATAATAAAGAATAACAAAGCTGCATTCGGTTCGGTTTAAAATAAACAGCAAAAGTCTGAAAATGATAAATTAAGCTATAACTTTTGTGAAAATTTGAGATATATAAAGAGAGACTGTACTAAATATCACGCTTAGCGTGTGAAGAAAAGTACACTTCTCAATTTGGTTTATTTTGAGGTAAACTAATGTCAATACCTAGACACACTTGTTGAATATATTTCGGTACTACTATTTAAATAAGTGTGTATATGTGGGGTTGTCTGATCTGTCAAAACCAATTGATGCTGAAAGATTCATTTATGTGGGGTGATGGCAAATCAGTAAAGGTTGAGGCTATATGGACCTTAAGTTATCATTAAAGGCTGGTTATTATTTGAATTTGAAAGAGACATTTACGGTACCGTCTTTTGGACGGAATTTGGTTTCTATTTCTACATTGGACAACTTTGGTTACTCTTGTTCAATTTGAAATAGTCAGATTGATCTCTTTCTGATAACTTATATCAGTTTAATACAGTTGCCTCTTATAAAGAAATCTTGTATATGAATCCGCATGGTATTGAACATAAATTAACCAATGAGAATTCTGCTTTGTTTTGGCACAAGCAATAAGGTCACTTCTCTCAAAAGAGAATGAAAAATCTTGTGTTAGAAGGAATTCTTGATTCCTTATTTTTCAGACTTAAGTGTCAATATCAATTGCATTAAGGA